>JAAHCF010000435.1:0-31677 GCA_038367545.1 Beauveria asiatica | reverse complement strand
TTTTTTTTTTTTTTTTTTTTTTTTCACTTTTTAACCCCCTTATTAAAATATGTAGAAACTCTCAAATCAAAAGGAATAAATCGTTGGGGTCGAGAGAGACTTGTCTTGGGTTTTGTAAGTGGTGAAAAGTAGCTTCCAGAACAGCAGGATTCAACCGCCAAGGGCGACCAAGACGAGAAAGAATGCGGCCAAAATGAAGAGATGTGCAGAATGATAAATACTCCCGAGACCGGCTTTCGAGATGGCGTCTACAACTCTTCATCAGCGCATTTCGAGCCCGTCCGGGTTCTCAGCCCAAGCAAGGCCTGCCCACAAGGGTTGCTTGCCAACTTGTTAGCGTACTCCCGGCCACTAGGTACACCTGCTGTAGTTAGGTACATAGTTATACACTGTAGGTATAGCTCTTGGTAGGTAAATACCTTATGAAACCTTGTTTGTGTGTCTACCATCAGCCCTATTCAGCCTCAACTAGTGATGAGCGCTCACTGTTGGCTGAATGCAACGAGCCAATGGTTGAGATGCGAGGCTTTTGATCTGATGACCAGTTGTTGTTTTGACAGCTGAATGTGGCGCGCGGGGGAATACAGACGATGGATGCAGTGGCCAGTCAGCGCCCAAGATGTCCCCAGTAACTTGTAAGTTGCTAATAAATTAAAGTTGGTATGCAACGGTCGGAGAGTTTATTTTCATGACTCGGGACATGGCTTAAAGTTGGGGTCCTGTTGCGCTCAGCAGTAAGATTGAAACATGTCTTGGGCACGACAGGGAAAGTTAAAGAGCTCTCTTTTATTACTTTTCGGATGATTCTCTCAACGCAGTCGTTCAAGTACCAAGGCGTCCGCAGATATGCCTTTATTATAATCCGTACCGTGCATCCAGACACACACACACAACTCTACATCTGCCGCCGAATCTCTTGCAACACTCTAGTATCCGACTTCCACATGAGCGACAGCCATGGCGGGTATTTGAACAGCCACATCAACGGGCGCGGCCGGACAATAACATGAAGATGGAGATGGTGGACCGAGACAATGTCGGGCCAAAAGATGTCTCCGACAAGCTGTCGTCGCCCTCGATGGTATCCCGAATGAACAGCCCAGCGTGGAGAATCCGGGCAATGTTGCTGTAGTAAATGGTCCTTGACACGATCCATATTTTCAACTGTAATAATAAGCGCCGGTAAAATGGTCAGTAAACAGCAACCGCTAAAAAAGGATCATGAGCTGATATAAAAAAAAAATCTCACCAAGTCCAACGTGTCGGCTGTTCAAGTTTTCGATATCGCGAGCAGCATGTTGTTTTGGCATAATCAGCCAGTGATGTCGGCCCGCACGCCGCACATTATCAACGGCAATCACCTCGTCATCCTATTTGAAAAGAAGAGGCAAGAAAATGAGTGAGTTTTGGGACGTTGCTTAGCAAGACAAGTTTGTACTCCATACCTCGTAGACGATGCTGTCAAAGTTGTCACGATGGCAGAATTTACAGTAGTGCTGGACCCGTTCTGTCCATTCCAAGTTGGACACATAGCGCAATAGCGCTTTGAGCTTTGCTTTGAGCTTTGCCATCCGATTTGGGGGGGTAGTTTAGCGTAAATAGCAAATCAAAAGGTTGGACTGCGGCGTCAACAACACCAAGCGATGGGAATATCTAATGCAGAATAGTTGAGAGGGAGAGAATGGTCGACATTGGGCAAGTCGCTGGGGATTTTGCTGAAATACAAGGTCGCCGCCGAGTGCCTGAGGCGGACTTTTTCATGAAACCAGGCAAAATCAACGTTTTCCCTTTTTATTGGTTTCAACATGTTGTCTTGTTTTTTTTTTTTTTTTTTCGTCATGTTGATTATTTTAGGCAGCCGTCTGTCGTGCAAGGGGACAAGGCACAAGCACCAGGAAATGCGCCCACGTCCTGTGTCTGCGTTGGCGGCTAAAGAATCAACAACAAGCATACAACAGACGTCAGGCCTGCTATAAAACTGTGGCTGGAATTGAATGGTGGCACAGACGAGATACTTGAGCAACTCGAGGAAGAATTTGCCAATCTGTACAGATTATAGATTGCCACGACTGCTATTATGGTTGCGCTAGCAACTATGCAAAGATTTGCGAGTCTGGTTCGCCAGCAGGCATGTTCTACGACATGGGAATAGTAGTAGTGAATGGGAAAATGGGAAAATGGGAAAATGGGAAAATGATAGGGAGTCGTCGAGGGTGAATCTCATGCTGGCCACGCACCTCTAGGTACCAGTTATTACCAACATCTGCATCTTCTGGTACAGATATCTAACCAACTGTGTGCAAAAACACCCCGGTCACCGGCCCATTGGTGATAACAAGGCTGGCTGATGATGGCGGGCGGTTTGTTTTTTTTTTTTTTTTTTTTTTTTTTTTTTTTTTTTTTTTTTTTTTTTTTTTTTTTTTTTTTTTGATTTCAGCAACTTGCATCAATCGACATTTGCCCGAACCTAGCGTCTGCGCCACGTGCAACCCTGTGCTTGTTGCTTGATGCTGCGCCTGTCAAATTGCCGTAGTTAGTCGTCAGTGTGTGTCAAAGAGAAAGGGCGCAAGCAAATGCAGGCAATCAAGGGCGGCACGGGGACCCGATGGTCCGTGTATATATGGCTAATAAGTGATAAGTGCTAAGAAGAGGAATCAAGCGAATGCTGTCAAGTTTTCCCCAAGTGATGTGGATATTATTAGAGGCGTAATTACGGATAGACAGCTGACTAGTTGGACATTTGCCTTGGCTGGGTGATGGACAGTGACATTCATTGCAACCCCTCAATTGCTTAACCCCCCCCCTAGTTAACAGTCAGTTCTGAGAGCTGAAATCGCCCTTGTTCCTTTTCATGCATCCTTGCTGCGGGCGCAGAAAGCATATTATGCGACATGACAGGCCCCCCAGCATCATTCCATTCTTATTCTTATTCTCATTCTCATTCTCTTGGTGTCTGTCTTGCAACACCACGCGACGCAGCCTAATCAAAAGTCCAAGACATTCCGCCCCCGAATCTCGACCCAACCGCCCTTGCTTCTTCTTCTTCTTCTTCTTCATCGTTGCTGCATCTCCCATTCCAAATATTCCATCTCTCAAACATGTAAAGACAAAACCCAGCCCAAAAAGGTCAAGCGACACCAAATCGTGCGCCGTGTCTGCCGTGTTACGCCTCGCCCCAGCTTTCACAATTCACACTCGACTGCTCCACGATATTTACTATCCTTTTGCCTTTTTCAAAAGTTCAGCCCAGCCTTCCTTTCTCGTCCTCCTCCAGAGTATGCGACTGTCTGACAAGGCACGAGCGGCCGTCGCCGCGCCCAATGTGCGCTCCAGAGCGCATCGCGGACGGTCCGGCGCCGACGCCCGCATCGACATTGACATCACCAACCACTACGCCGCCAAGATTTACACGACCGGCGACAGCATCACCGGCGCCGCCGTCATTCGCGTCCCGCGCGACACGCCCTTTGACCGCGTCGTCGTTCAGTTTGCCGGCGTCGCCGCCACGCGCAACTACATGATGCCCGAGATTGACCAGGTCCTGCACCATTTTCTGCTGCTCGACATGCCCCCCGTCTCCAAGACGACAACGACAAATCCGACGACCACAACGACGACGACTACGCCCCCGCTACTACTGCCGTCTGACCGCATTCTCCGCCCCGGCCGCACCTACACGCTCCCGTTTCACTTTGTCGTGCCGGAGCGCTTACCCCTCGGCGCCTGCAGCCACCGGTGCGAGCACCCGTCGGTGCGGGAGCACCACCTGCGTCTGCCGCCCAGCACGCGGGCCTGGGGCGACCGCGACGACGCCAGCCCCGAGACGGCCCGGGTCCAGTACTGCGTGTCGGCCTCGGTCCTGCAAAGGTCCGTCTTTGCCCCGCCCGAGCAGCAGCAGCCCGTGTCGGTGCTGCGCGGCTACCACCAAGTCAACCTCTTGCCGGTCCATGCCGAGGATGCGCCGCTGGACGTTGGCCGCGGCGGCGGCGGAGGAGCAGGAGGAGACAAGGGGCAAGAGTACAAGCTCACAAATTCAAAGGTGCTGAGAAAATCGCTCCTGTCTCGGAAAATAGGCACCGTGACGGTAGAGGCCGCGCAGCCTTGTGCCGTCGTCATTTCCTCTGATGCGCGTCAGGTATCCCGGACTCGGATAGCGCTTAAACTCGCATTCTTCCCGGCGGCTGCTGCGCGGAAAGAAGGTAGTGGTGGTGTTGGTGGCTCATCAACATCATCGTCACCATCATCATCATCGTCATCATTCCCTGGCGCCGCCGACTCCGAGGAAGCGCTGCTGCCCACGGTCCATTCCATCACGGCCAAGCTCATCGCCAAGACCTACTACAACACCTCGCACATGGGCGCCTTTCCGGACCGGGAGCGCAGAAACGAGCTCACCTTGGGCGCCTCCATGTACTACACCGACACCGGCCGCGCGACCGACGTGCAGTTTGACCGCGACGAGGGCTGGCAGCGGGTGGTCATGGTGCAGCACAAGAACCAGGCGGCCGACGACGACCACCACCACCATCACCACCACCACGACCAGCAGTCGAGCGCGTGGGCCATGACGCTTGATGCCCGTCTTCAGCTTCCGCTCGACCGCAAAAAGATTTTGCTGCCCACTTTCCACAGCTGCCTGCTGTCGCGGACATATACGCTGCGTCTTGCTCTGTCCGTCGGCCCCGGCCGAGTCACCATTGCACTGTCGGTGCCCTTGCAAGTCATCGTGGAACCTGGTGTTGCTGGCACTGTTCCACGGCCTCCTCCGGACGCTGTTTCTGGACGTCTAGGAATGGATGCTGCACTGCCAAGATACAAGGATCATCTCTTTATGCAACGACGATACGATGACGACATTAATACTCTGATACCTCCTGGGATCAGCATAATCATGTAAAGACGCATTTTCTTTCTTTTGGAGCTTTTGATTTTTCAAAGCGTTTGGTTACAAAGCATCCATCATCATCATCATCATATACCTGATCTATACACACATTTTGATATGCAAGAAACAAAATCTTGAATATGTTCGTCCATCGTCAATCAAAAATCCATCTACGCTATTTCTATGCCCGTGCCCGCCCCGGCCCTGTCTGCCCGGCCCTGCCCGGCCGCATCCGCCGCGGCCCGCTGCAGAATCTCCCTGATCGCGGCCCCCTTGTACTCTGTATACTCCCCGACGCCTTCTCCCTTCGCCTTTGCCCTCCGCGACGCCTCGCGCTTGGCCCTCGCGTAGAGGTCCCTGTCCGCGGGGCACCTCCGCAGCCAGTCGCGCAGCAGGCGGTGCCGCGCCGACTCGAGGTCCAGCTCGCCCGGCCCGTACACGTGCAGGTTGACGGCGACGGGCTCGTACAGCGCGAGCAGGCGGTGCTCGTACCACGGCGGCTCGCGGAACAAAAAGTGGTACCCCGCCGCCTCGAGCCCCGGCACGTACGACGCCTCGTCGGCCGGGTCCGCCACCAGCAGGTCAATGTCGATGACCGACTTGGCGGCGAGGCCCGGCACGCTGGTCGAGCCGACGTGGTGGATGGCGTGGACAACGTCCGCCGGCAGCGCGGCACCGAGGCCGGCCGCTAGCTGCGCAAAGGTCGCCGGCCACGAGGGGTCCGCGTCGACAATGTCAATCGTGTGCGGCACCTTGCGCTTCGATACCCATTCCACGTACTCAAACGCCTTGATGCCCTTTTCCATGGTGAGAGTTGTGCGATTGGGGGTATGGTTTTTGTTGTTCTTGTTGTTCTTGTTGTTCTTGTTGTTGTTCTTGTTGTTGTTCTTGTTGTTGTAATTGTATTGGGCGCGTCCTATCAAGGCAAAAGGCACTCGCCGGGTACCGTGATTAAACTCTGATGCCTGAAAGCGGGAGAGTATAATATGTGTAGTGAATAAGGGGACGCGAGGGCATCACGAGCCGGACAAAGTAAAGGACCTGGATGAATGCAATCATGTTCAAGCGAGGGAGAAGAACCTATTTAAAGACGGTTCACGATGAGCAGTATCCTTGGCTGAGTCATCCAGTAGCGGTGTGCTAATTTTGAGGCTCCGAGGCTCTTCGTTTAGTAGCGTTCTTGTTACTCCATACTGGTGTCGTGATGATGACAAGGTCAGCAAGGTGTACAGAGGTAGTTGGTGGCACGGTGAGACAACGACCGAGCACTAGCAAGCAAACTCCACAACTCGGCAAAAAAACAATGGCCAATGGAAGGAACAAGGGTTAAATTGGTTGATTGGCAATGGTTCAGCAGATCAAGATACTGGGAATGCATGGCGCAAACAAAACCTGAGTGTCATGTGGCCTCGCTGCACGTCAATGTGGTACACTACATAACCAGTACTCGCACGCTGGGTTATTCATAATTCAAAATGTAATTTGGTTCCTGTATGCTAGTCTGATTGATGGCTGCAAAAAGTGTTACACAGGCAACACAGATTCAGGCTTTGTTGTAACACGTCCATCTACGGAGTATGTCTAGAGACTATCCATCACAAGACCTTTGTACTGCCCATTGCAGGGGTGAGCGTTCTTTCAATGCCTACAATCATGTCTCATACTTGGCCTATTCAATCAATTCATCCACGACTTGTTTGTTTAGAAACCCACTAAGCCTAGCGCTTGCTACCTCATCGTGCGATTGCCTGCCCATGTGCTTATCCAAGTGCAAGCCCACGGCTTCTTGACCTCACCTCACTTATAATTTACGTGGCTCCAGCCAACACTCATCACACACAATCACATCTCATACACAAAAGCACATCTGTCAACAAAAGCTGTTCTTATTGCCGATCCAATCGGTATCTATCATACAGCAACTTGTCAACACGCAAATCATACAACGCCTCCACTTGCCCGCCTGTGTCCAGGCTCGCGTGGCAATCCGAATCAACCAATTTTTGCCCTCATGCTCCTCTGCATGTCCGGTTCTTGAGAGAATATACCATTCTCTCAGAATTTCTACAGCAAAACAAATAAACAAAAACAAGAGCTCAAAACGCGCCAATTCCTCTCCGAAAATGCCAAGATGAACGCCGGTGAATCCACGCTCCAGAAATCCATGGTCCAATTCCCATAACTATGTGTTTTTGAGCGTTGCGCATCGTGCGCAGGTTTAATAATGTAGGTGTGAAAGCGACTAAAATCGAATATCGTAGTAAAAACAGGGTGTTGAGAAGATAGAGTGGTGACTGTACAGTCTGGTGGTAGCAGTTACTACACACGTCGAGACTTTCGCTGCTTTGTGTTGCCTTGCTTCATCGAACCCATAAAAGTGACGTGCTTGGAGTCGTCTTTGCGAAGTCTGACAGTACCGGAGCCACGGCGAAGGGCGCGAGGCTCATGCTCCTCATCAATGGCAATCTCGGCGACATCAGAGACAGAGCCTGCTTCCATATGGTCGCTGGCCTCGGAGACGGACGAGCCCTCATCAGAGTCGTCATACTCTCCGTCGTCGCTAACCAGTGACGGCGCATTGTTGCTCACCAACGTGTTGGGGCTGAGGTTGTCTTCGCGCATCGGCATGTCGTCATCTGACAGCCCAACGTGGGATGCCGATGACGAGCGAGGCGGCGACACAAAGTCAATGTGGGCAGGACGGCCCTTGGAGCTGGGCGGCCTCGCCATTGGCGTAGGAGAGCTGTGCGCCGGCATGCGCATAACAACCGATGTGCGAACAGCAGCAGCATCACCACCAATCCGAGGCAGCGGACCGTCAGTATCAGATTCGTCCCCGGAAGCCTCGTCCATGGACATCTTGGTTTTAGCATCAGTCACAATGTCGCCGAGATTGCCTTTGAATTTTTTGTCCTGCATAAACTTAGACAGGTAGGGAGTATCAGCAGCAGCCTTGAAATTGTCGGTTTTCTTCTTTTGCAATTTTATGGCACGACTGGCAGTAGCCTTGGGTTGAGGGTACAACTTGAGGGCATCGGCAATTCTGCTGCGCAGAGCCGCGTAGGCCTCCTGGTCGGTGATATCATGGGCAGCGAAGGGGTGCACAAAGGCCGAGATTGGTCCAGCAGGAGCGGGCTTGTCGTCGATGGGGGTGGAGATGCTGTTGGTGCGCGGCTCGGGAGTGGCATCAATAGCCTGGCCACTTTGAACAGCAGCCTCCTCATGGCTCTTGAAATCGCGCTTGTGGGCAATGCGGCAGTGGTTGATGAAACCCTGGGTGCTGGAAAAGTTTTCGCGGTTGCAGTCAAGGCAAACAAGCTTGACAGTTTGTCCATCGGAGCGCTTAAGGATACAAGGACCGGCCTTGTCCTTTGGCTGAGGGTATCCGCTAGAGAGGGATTGCAGACGTTGGCCGGACATGGCACGGTTGGGACGACCCTTGCCGACAGTGGTCTCTGTGAAGCTGTTGCGTGTGGTGCGTCCTTCGGCAAATGAGGCGCGTGCAGCGGCAAAGTCGGCGGTAAACTGCCACTCAGGTTGCATTCCGTCAAAAGAAGGGTCGGGGATCAGCCACTTGGCGTAGTGACGGGCATAAGGACCGTCGACAACGCCAAAAGGCGGCGCCCATTTGGGTGCAGGTTCGGCGGGGTGGTTGGCGAGGGCTGGCCCCTTGCCGTTGGTGACTTGAAGCATCTGATCGGGCGTCGGGCAATTGACAGGATACGGTATCAAGTGGCAACGACGCAGCTGTTCGAGGGCAATCTGACATTTCGCAAGCTCCTGGTTGATTAGGCGCAGCTCGTCGTGTTTGAGCAGAATCTCAAGACCGAACTGGTGGCGGATCTCGTCGCGGGCGCACTCGAGAGGATCTTGCTGGGCGTAGAGCATGTTGTCGTCGTGGACACGTCTTTGGCGCTTGGCGTGGGGTTCCGCATGGTCCAGCGACAGCAACTCGGCATCTCCGAGGCCGTGCAGCTTTCTTTTCAAAGGGTGCGTGTCGGGGGAGGAGGGATCGGAAGCCGTTGTGGGTGAAGGCGTCGGACGCTGGTGGGCATGCGTGTAGGCACCGTGTGAGGTGTCTATCGACTGATCACAGCCCCTAGAATCCGAGCCCCAGAAACGAAACATGGAAGCGCCGTGTTGTGGGTAAATGCGACAAAGAAGACGGAACGCGCCGCTCTTGTCGCAAAGTCGGGCTTTGGAGTTGTCAGATGGTTTCGCGACCAGAAGCGCGCGAAAAAGAAATTGATGACTAAGGCCCCTGACAAGGAGGCGTGTGTGATGAAGTGTTGTGTCAAGTGTGGCGTGTGGCGGGAGTGGTGTGAAGGAGAAAAGCGGGGACGATGCTGCCTGGTGCTGACGTAAACGACAAGGCGCAACGAGATTGGACAGAAGCCAAGGGCGTACGTTGGCGGGTGTCACTGAGCGAAAGTGGCTCCGTCCTGAAAAGTGGAAAAGGCGTGTTTTGAGGCACAGGCCAGGCAAGTGGCACAGTGGCACAGTGGCAACAGTGGGTGCGCACGCAGGTGGGAGCTGCCTGAAGGGCTGGCTGGCGTGGAAAAATGGCAGAGTCAGAGAGGGAAACTGGGCGAGAGCGAGAGAATGGGAGGGAAAGATGCGGTTTGCGGCAGACGCGACAGCGCAGACGTTGAGGGTAGAGGGCAGAGAGGAAAAATGAAGGCCAGGAAAACAGAGAGGAGATCGAGCGCTAACGAAAGCCTCGAGTCAAATTTTCTGGCGACAAAAATGAAGGCGAAGAAGAATAAATTATTAGGGAGGAAGATGCCGGGGCAGGAGGGTGGTGAGAGTGAGGAGAATGAGGGAGGGAGAAAGGCACAGAGTAGGTGGCGATGGGCAGGCGAGGAGAAAGGAGGACGGGGGAGGGAGCTGGGAGGGAGGGAGAGGTTGAGACTTGAGAGGCAAGGAGAGGTACGGCTGGCGGGCGTGTATCCGTACCAGAAGGATGGTTTAGGTTTGGGGGTCTCAGGCTGGTAGCGGACAGCTTGAAATGCAGGCGGCGAGCTAACAGGAGCGGACAAGCACTAGCAGGTTGCCTGGGAGCAGCGGAGCTTGAGTGGCAGTTGCAGTGTTTGGCAGGCATGCACCATGGCAGGCAGCCAGGGAGGCATTGGCAGCTCCTTCCTGCAAGGTGTTACATGGGGCTGGGGCGCGGAGGTGGAGCAAAAAGGTCACGCTGCAGCCTATCACCAGCGACGCCTGGGTAGCTTGACTGCGATACGGCGAGAGAAGAGTGCAGCAAGGAAAAAAAGATGGGTTTCGCTTGTCGAGAATGGGCCCAATGACGGCGACAGTGACTTGGCCTTCAGCGCTGTAGGCTGCAGCTTGCGTGTCTGCACTTGCAGTTAAAAACGCTGTACTCTGTACTCCGTACAGACGTACGGATGCTTTTATTACTGGTACTCTCGTACTGCAACCCGAGGCGAGGGCCTCCAAAGCACATTGAAGCATATCAGTTTAATTTTCCTTGTTCCTTGTTTCTTTTATTTTTTTACTTTTTCCCTCTTTTAGCCAACCAAGCTCGGGAGCAAACCATCACCACAAGCTTACTTTTTCCAGTTCCTTGGAGGTGGAGTGGATTCACAACCTCACAGTGTTTGCTGCTGTGACGCCCGCCCAAGCCGTCCACCCGTTGCCAGCCAAGATAAGCCGTTGATGCCGCTGAATTACGCCATGCCCGCCCTTCGATCTGCCGTTCACAGATTTAAATGAAAAAAACAAGGCAATAAACGCGAATAAAAAAAATCACCACAGAGTCACTATACACACCTGTTAGCAAGGCATCCGCATCCCCGTGGAGACGGGAGTGATGCAAGCACTGCGCGCAATATCAAGATGAAAAGAAATATAGATAGATAGATGGGCCAGCCTCAGATCCGCCTGTGACAAGGGACGCCATGATGTGATGATACAAACGCCCCGTCGTCTCGACACTGTATGACGCCGCCAGCGGATCCCACGGAAAGCGCAAAGCACGTTGGCACGCGTGGCACGTTGCCAAAGAAGCTCTTTTTGTGTTTATTGAGGGGGGAATAAACAACAAAACGTCGACTCATGTACCCTACTCGTTGAAATGAAACAATCTCGCATTGCGACATCATGTCTATGTTAGCTCCGGCTACACCAAAAAAATGACATCGCGGCGCAAAGCTTCAATTTGGAACTTTCGAAACTTTTCAAGGGCAATGCTGCAATGTGGGCATCAACCTTGTTTTTCGTCTTGCCTTCTCTTCTCTCTTTGGCTCCCCAGCATGCACACACTTATTACTTGGGCGACAGATACGGTTTCACCTTTCCTTTCAGATGCCACCCTGAACCCCCGACGCCCCAACTTTCGGCCCCCTTTGACTTGGCTATTTGTTCGGCTGTCATTATGCGATTCCTGATACATGGACGGACCCTGAAGCATTCTAATCGTGGTGACTGCGCTGTACTTGCATGTCCCGAGTCTACGTGTAGATGTCGCTGCTCACCACCCGCCATCATCATCATCCAGTCCTTCCCTCCTCAAACTTTGACGCCCTTTTTTTTTCTGCAGCTTTTTCTCAAGCTTCGCTAGCTTCCGATGAGCTCTTTTTCCTTCTCTTCTCCACGCCCGCTATTAGCTAGCTCCAAGCTTTTGGTTCCTCTGTCCGCTGCAACTCTACTCCATCGTGACTGCCAGATTGGCGCAGCGCTAGTGGAACACGCTAGAGTCCTCTCTCCACTCTCCACTCTCCCTGCTCCGGCCTCAGGCTCCGGCGACAACTTCCATGTTTTTTTGTCCTGAGCCTCTCTTTTTTTACGACTACCAGGGACACATGAAATCTACTCGTAATCAGCACCAGATTCGTAACTAGTCTTTTTTCTATCTTGTATCAATTTCCCTTCTTCCGTCACCAGTCGAGTAAAATGATTTGTGTCACCGACAGCTGCCATGTGCCGTGATTCGTCCCTCTGCAATATGCCACTGTGGCTTCTTCTTGTTCAACAGCCTGCTTGGTGCGACGGGGCTTGGTGACCACCTAGGTACGTTTCCGTAGATAGCGTCGTACATGCCTCTTATTAGCCAGAGTTCGATCACAGGAGTCTAATGAGAATAAATTCGCCGGCCCATGGCGCCACACAGCCGGTGGCGTTTTCCAGTCTTCCACAGACGGTGCCATTTTGCTTCTCTGGTGCAGCCGCAGCTGCAGCGAGTGGTTCGGAATCGCACACCAGCGTCATGTACTCGCTTATTGTGGCGTTGCATCGTTGCAGCAAGCTATCAAGTCAGGAGATGCTTGAGAAAACAGTGATGCTGCGATATATCGTGGCTACCGAGGCATCGTTTCGGGCACTTGTTCCCTTTGAGCATCTTGCTCGCCTGGCAGTACTCGATGCTGCTTGCAAAAAAAATATTGTCCGCCGCAAGGGTTGACTGTACTTTTTCACCCACGCGCTCGTAGCTCAACTTCATATTCTTTGCGCCTCAACTAGACTAGACCACGAACTTCAACCACGACTCTTTCTAAATAGACCACCGGAAAACCAAGCGATACAAGCAAATTTCCATGCTGCAGCCTCCAAATGCCTCAGCCAGCTCGAGAATTTCTGCCAGCAACGCGCTACCCTACAACTATCGAATGCCCCCACTTTAATGTCGATCTTATCGATAACGATTGTTGCTTTTTATCGTCCATCCGACCAGACAGACGACTTCTTCCCAGCCGCCAACCAAATCTCGCCAAACACTTTGTCCAGCTTGAGGACACCCTCGACAGCATGCGCGCTGCCAACGCGAACCAAGCTTCCAAGAAGCGCAAATCCTCCACCTCCATCGCTAACCCCGTCGCCTCCAAGAAACCTCGGCCTCCTCCGAGCGACGGCTTGCCCCCCCGACCTGCGCACGACTCGCCGCTCTGCGCGCCGCACGCGCCCATCCTGCAGGATCTCGGCGCAAAGTATGACGTGCTGCCCGCGTCCGTCATTTCTTCGACACCGATCCGCAAGCGCCTGGAGTACATTACGACGCATCTGCTGGGAGGAGGAGCAGGCGGCGGTGGTGGTGGCGATGGGAGGAAGAAGCCCCGCGTGGTGCTGCTGCACGCGCGCGCGGCGGAGGTCTGCAAGATGATTACGGTTGCGGAAAAATGCAAGAGGCTGCTGGAGGAGCAGGGAGAGGCGGCGTGGTACCAGTATAATCAGCTGTTTGATGTGCCGCGGGAGGACGCGGAGCGGGCGACGAGGAAAAGAGAGGAGAGGAAGAAGAAGAAGCGAGTAGTGGAGGAGACGGTGCTGCATGTGGAGGAAGGGGAGAAGAAAGAGGGGCAAGAGGAGGAGCAGGAGGAGGAGGAGGAAGAGGAGGAGGATGAGGATGCAAGTGATGCGTTCGAGACGATGCAGTCGAGGTTCGAAAAGGCAGTACTGCCGCCCGCGCCGGACAGGACGACCAAGTCGTTGCGGATCTTCTTGTCGACAGTGGCCATTCCGGAACTGAAAGTGAAAGATGGTGTGACCGTGCAGACGAGTGGAAAATGACGCGAGTTACCAAGGTGAACGAGCTGGTGGAGGCTGTAACAAATGCATTCCTGGCGTTGGGCAAACATACTACTTGGCATAGACATATTTGATCATGATTTTGATACCCAATATAATGGAGTCTCGATTTTTACTTTTTCAATCGGCTACTTTTCGCTATTGAATCCCACTCTTATACAAGCATTCATAAATATGTCCAAAAAGGATGTCATATAGACACGATTCAAAAAACAACGTCGACAGTCACACATGGCTTAGTATAGTGCAGCAACACACAATTCACATCCTTTTCACTCAAACCACCAACGCAGTCACAACCAGCATCCATTATCCATTCATTTCCTCGTCTGCCCAAGCTTGGGCCCGCCACCCTGTTTAGTGGCCGCCCTTTTGCTTCTTGGACGTGTCCATGATACGCAGGACAAAGTTGACGACGACGGCGAGCAGCAGGATAATGGCCAGCACCGTGGGCCCGAAGCGGTCGTCGAAGCCGGCCTGGCCGCGAACGCGTATCGACTTGGCGCGCCAATGGTACGTGACGAGAGCGTAAATCATGGTGAGCATGGCGACGGCGGTGAAGAGAAACGCCGAGATGAAGGCGACGCGGTCGCCAAAGTTGAGCATGCCGATGGCGAGGGCGCCGATGATGACGGTGAAGTTGAGCCACGAGAGAAAGGTGCGCTCGTTGGCGAAGAAGACCTTGGGCTCGACGCGCGTGGGCAGCGCGATGCGCTTGCCTGCAGGAGAGGAGCGGATATTAGCTGAGGGGTTGCGAGGGCAGTGGTGATTTGGGGGGGGGGGGGGAACGACGACGTACCGGGCGCAGTTTGGAGCAGGGGCTGAGAAGACATGATGACGCGGTTGCGGAAGATGGAAAAATGTGTCGGTGATGGCCAATTGCTCGATGGAATCGGCGTTGTGCGTGGTTTTGGAGTCGTTGCCTCGTCGAGTCGTCGTGTGGAACAAAGTCGGGGAGATGGACGAAAACAGTCGACGATGACGGGTGGTCCTCCTTCAATTGACAAGTCAGGCGGCGTCTTTGGGACAATTCGCTGGCGGCACGCTACAATTGAATGTATCGCTCGAGGGCCCGAGAAAGAGGGAGAGGTCAATTATCACAGACGAGGGGATTAAAAAAAGAGGCTTCCTCGACACTCTCTCTAGTTACGTTGCAGACGATGGCGACCGAGAACGACCATGTCGTGCCCCACTGTTAGGTGGCTCGGTATAGCTGAGGTCTGCTTCCGATTTCTTGAGAATGGTGAAGGCACGTGGGGTCCTTGGTTGGCTGTCAGTCACGTGAGCCACGGCGCGTGGCTGAGAAGCCAAAAGCCTGGCGATGGGCTGGTTAAAGGAGCAAGCTAGCAGCATTATGTGGCGGAAGCGGCCTTTTTAATCAGATAGCAAGGTTCTTTTTTCCCCTTTGAGGTGAGTGAGTTCGTGAAAGTGGAGGCCTGAAATTTAGCACTCAAATTCTGAATTTTTGCACTTAATGTGGGTCCCACCAAAATTTGCAGGGGCGCCTACAAGGACTGAACAACCGCCCGTAATTAATCAATCAATCAATTCAGCGATTGCCACGGTCTAAAGCTATATTGTTGCGAGGAAGGCGGCGGCGGCGGCGCTGGCTAGAGGCCCTGTTGCGAGAAATGCGCTGGTGATGCTGTGGGCGGTCTTTCGAGTTGACGTCTCTCGCGCGTGGCTGTGTGTGTGGAAGCCGTCCCTGGAAGCCGTCACCGTTAAGCTGGCTTAGCTGGCCCGGCTGCTGCCTCTTGTGACCTAGCTAATATTCTGCTAATTCTAAAGTTTCTTAAGAGCCGCTTTAATTAAGCCTGAAGGCTCTGCCTAGAGCGCTGCGAGGCTTGCTATTTGGTGTGTTTTGGTTGACTTGGGGAGTTGAGGAGAAAAACACGTCGCATCACGACTTTGATACTGGTGTTGTGAGGGCTCTGGCCTCTGATTGGTCTAAACCTGGCGCGGTATCCACATTAAGTGCAAAAATTCAAAATTTGAGTGCTAAATTTCAGGCCTCGTGAAAGTGTGCTCTGATGGTTATGTTTTGGTGGTACTAATAGGGTCTCGTGTTGAGTTTATGTGGCTACCGATCTGTCTGTTGACACTCGTAACTATGACTACAGGTCGGCAGAATAAGCGTCTGCAAGCCCGTTAATACATATTGACAATTTAGATAAGATATTTTTGGACAATGTTAAGGTGATGTACGATGTACGTTATTCATCTTCATAATTCCAAGTTATATCCGCATCTTGTGCAACACATACAGCGGGCCGCCCCTCGTCCAATCGTTATCGATGCGGCACCACCAATAAGTTGCCCGGTGCGCCAACAAAATAGAGCCCGCCCAAACACAAACAAACCCCCCATTGTCCAAACACTCCCAACCAACCAATCCCACGCGCCAGCCCTCCCTCCCCCCCTTCGCGTGCAGCCTGCCTAAATACCTACCAGACGTTTGTTCCCCATCCTAACGCAACAGCCTTACCGTTTTCCCTTTGCGTATCCTCATCATTGACGATAGCTACGGCGTTATCCTCTAGTCTGCCCCCCCCGCCGCCTCGCACACACCACATCGCAGTCAAACGGCGCGACTCCCAGTGACACAACTTGTCAGCCACGGACGCTTTCTCAACGCACGCGACAGCATCCGATAATCCGTCCAAAATGTCTACACCGGTATGAGGTCCTCACACCAAGAGGGGTTGTGGGAGATGCACCCTCGTCACTGCTAGGACGCCCCTTTTGCTAACATTCACCTCGTTCGCAGCCCGTCGCCTTTAACCGCCTGAAGCAGATTGCCACCGATGTACGCTCGAATTTACCTGCCATGGCTCGCGATGGAGGTCCCCAACAGACCGGAAAGTGCGCCTGCTAACTCGCGCGACAGGTGTGCAATAGCTCTATTGGCAATGCCGAGTTTTATGACCACGCCAAGACGGAGCAATGGAACTCCAACATAATTGTAAGAAGGCCACATATAAAAGACTTTTGTCGACCGACCTCGGAATGCATTGTCCGTGTCTGTTACTTTTCTTTTCTTTCTTGCTAAAAATGTGCAAACAGAACTCGATGCTCAAGGCCGTCATCTCGGAATCAACCCCCCAGGGCGCCGGCGCCCCTTCGTTCAAGTTTGCCTGCAACAGCACGATTGTTCAGCACCTGGTGCCGACGTCGTCGCTCAGTAAAGCGCGGGCGGGCGCCGACAGCAAGGACGCGCAGCAGCCGCACATTTCGACAAGCAGCGAGACGACGGCGACGGCGACGGACGGCAAGCCGCACGTGGGCCGCCGGGGGATGCACAGCGCGACGGGCGCGTACTGGGACGAGAAGAAGGACGGCATGTGGACATTCAAGTACGACGGTGGCGAGGGCAAGGGCATGGATGTGGTGATTATGCTCATTTGGGTTGCGATCTAAAGAAACGAAGACTCGGTGATGGTGGTGTTTTTATTTCGAAACCACCGACTGGCTGCATTTGAGTATTGAATCTGGGATCTTTTCTTGTTGTTCTCTTTCTCGCTTGGACATGGCAAGGAGTAGACAGGCTGTTGGTTTGGTCCACAAAGTATACCAATTCCTAATCTTCAAATGTCTTTTACAACTATTGTGATTTCCCATGTGGCGCACGAGAGCATGAATAGCAGTGTACAGTCGTGACCCGTTGACCTAGGACACGCTTGGGTTCTAAGTTGCTAGTTACTATTGACATGCTGTTGAAATGGACACTGTGACGTGCCGGCGTATGATACGTGGCATTTGGACGGCGGAGCACAAAGGTTGGCATTGGGCAGCTAGCTCGGGCTATTCTCGCGAGATGAAGCCACCTCGACCAGCGGACAACTTTGCTGTCTGCCCCAGTCACTACAGGATTGACTACGTAGACAGTGGAGATTTGCATCCTGCCATTGCCGATGCGGCTGGATAGTGATAATAGTGACGGCTAGTGAATGGTTAGGAAGCGCAGTGTGAGGGGTCTCAGGTTGGCAGGTCCGTGTATGGAGAAGAGGGACCCTTTTTTGTAGCCATGACATCAAAAGCGCCGTTTAGCATGGTGCTAAATGGGGTCGACGGGAGTTAATGTCCAAGATCAAGTTTGGAAAGCGGAGATGACAAAGGAACTGATGGATTACAAAAGGAACCTTGAAGGAGGTGTCGAGCACTGAGTCGGAGTTTTATGGGATGACGTATGCGTAGACTTGTGCTTGTGCTTGTGCTTGGGTGGGATGGCTGGTCACGCGCGGCTGCGTGGCAGCATGTCTGTCTCGAACAAGCACCCAAGCTAACCAAGAATTAGGTGGGCAAACGGACAACCCAGGGTCTCGGAACTTGAGCCTCAAAAACGTGGCATCAAGCACCTTCTTACACATACAAAACCCACGCAGACAACGCTGTGTTCTTTTCATCTTCAATCCCGGCCGTGTTTTTTTCGTAAAAGGTTCTTTGGACCCCGAAAAGATTCTTTTGGATCGACCGGGAGGAAGAGAGGGATCCAAGAGCCGTGGGACGAATGAGAAGAGAGATCATGACGCAAAAGCTGGGGCTGCTGGCTTGACACTCCACTTGCAGTCCACGCAACGATCTTGAGCAACTCGGCCATGTACCTTAGCATCGCGGTGAGGGGAAAATGCGATTTGGTGAGGTTGCAGTGGGTCAGGTACATAGGTAGGTACTAATACTAACTAATGCTGATAACTGGATGTCGCAAACGAAAACTGTGCTCTTTAAATGCATCAGTTTGAGGAGCTCAAGATGAAGAGGAGAGCGAGACACAAAAAAAAAAAAATACAACATGTCCTTGACTAAAAGTGAGGCGGTGGCTAAAATGCACTACTGCACGATTTTATTCCTGCAACGAGACGCAGACTGTGAGGTACTAAAATTGGCATCTCTCTGGGCGGTGTCGCCGTGCTGGAGACACAACCTCTCCACCCATCCACACCTTTTGTCGCCTCGCGCCTCGGTCCCAGTCCGCCGTCTTTTCCGTCTGGGTACCTGGAAAAACAAGGGAAAAGAGAAAAAAAATCCAGGGTCCGCGTTTCTCGCCTCCCGTTGCATTTCTCTCCGAACCCTGCTTCCGTTTTATAAACAGAAAAGTCTTGAAAAGCTTCTTGACCGCTTCCCGTTTCCTCCCCGGCCCATACGTTATCGTCATCTCATCACACAAAAGGGTCCTCGGCCAGGACCCCATCGTGACCAAACTCTCTGATTGCCACATTTTCTTTTCTTTCGACAAGGCATTGTACGACTCGAGGCGGACTAGCTGGACAAGTTTCGTTGTCTCACCACCACCCGCCCAAACCCCGGTTTCTGCTCAACCGCACTCCCACGAACGACCAAAAGTGGCCTTTGTTCGCGTCGCCCGACAATACAACGACGCCCACATCATATAAACCACTTGGCCAGCCTGACAACGAAAACTCGCCCTCTTTTATCTGACCCCGCACCATACATTGCTCCTTCACCCTCCCCTGGCCATCCATCAACAAACACAACCGCCGCCATGGTCCAGTGGCTCGCCAACCCCTCGACGCACGCCCAGCGCACCACCACCACCCCCCGCGATGCTCTCCTCCCCAAGCGTCCCGCCCGCCGCGGCTACTCCGTCACCGACTTCCAGGGCGATGCCGTCCCTTTTGATATCCTCGCCGCCCTGCAAGCCGTCTCCCTCGGCACCACCACCACGCCCACCACGCCCTCACCGTCTTCCTCCTCCTCCTCCTCCTCGTCGTCCGCCGCCGCGCACGTCCCCACCGAGGCCAGCATCCCCGAAAACGCCGTCCTGCTCACCGCCTCCTCCACCGCCGCGTCGTCGTCGGTGGCGGCGCGGAGGCCAGAGTTGAAAAAGAAGAAGCCCCCGCGGCGATCTTACTCGGCGACGGACAAGGAGCCTGAAGACGCCGTGCTCGCACCCAACCAGCCTCGGCCGTCGCCGCACGCCGTGCCCGGCGTCGTCGGACTGCTGGACCTCCCGCCCGAGCTACACTACGCGCTGCTCGACTTCCTCGACCCCATCGACGCCGTGTGCCTCGGGCTCGCCCACCGCCAGCTGTACACGATTCACCGCCGCAAAAACAGCCGCGTCCCGCTGAGCAGCCGCTACGACGGGCCCAACGATTTGGAGTGGGTGTGGCGCGGCGTCCGGCATCACCTGAATCAACGCGGCAGCAGCAGCAGCAGCCGCCATCGTGCCCCGGAAGAGAAGAAGACGTCGTCGTTGTCGTCGTCGTCGTTGTCGTCGTCGTCGTCGTCGTCGTCGTCGCGAGATGATGAACCCCCTGCCGCATCCGCCACCGCGGCGCCGCTCGACAAGCTCCGCGTCAAGGGCCAGGTGTACTGCCGCAAGTGCGGCATCGCTCGCTGCGAGCTCCACCGCCACATTAGGAGCTGGATGGGCGACGGCTACCAGTACTGCGAGATTACGGAGCGCTTCGGCCGACCGGCGCCCGACGGCGCAAAATCGTACTGCTTCATGAGCTCGCCAAGGGACAGGCGCCGCTGCGGCAGGCACAGCAGCGCGGTCAAGGGCAGCAGCGGCAGTCCGTCAACAACGCCCGCGACGACACCGCCCGCGGCGGACGCGCCTACAACGACGACGCTGTGGGCGTGAATGTTTTGGCACCCGTTTGGGCGTTTGAGCGGAGAATATGTGGTGTACATTTCTCATGATGTTGCTGGGCGTTTTTTTGAAAGGAGTCTTTTTTTTTCTTTTTTTGGAATCAAGGCGTTGGGGGTGTGTTTTTCCTTTTCTTCTTTTTCTTTTTGCTTTTTTCTGAATCCAAAGGGAAAACAAGGCTGCATTAGGATGAGTTAACCTGTGGCATTTACACAAACAACACAATGGCGCTACTATATAATAGAACGACACCCTTTTTGTAGACGACGAGACAAAATTTTTTTTACAAAAGAAGAGTCATCAAATATATCTTGAAAAAACATCAAGTACTTTGCGCGACCAAATACATTCGTTGTTGGAAACATCGTTATCAAGTTCCCGTGTTCTTTGTGAGCGATGTGGACAAACTACGCAACCCGTTCGCATATGCATGCAGCCACCACCACCACCACCACCATCTCGGAAAAAAAAAAAAAAAAAAAGCAAGGTCCCTCCATTATCCCTTGTCATGGCTGTCCATCTTTATATATAGCAGAAACATGCACCACATTCCCGCGTCTGTGGACCGTGTGCCGGTGAGCTGCAGCTAGGTTGAAATGAAGACACCATCACGTCACGCACACAGGAACAAGGGGTGAGAAGCAGTGGTGGTGGGTAGAGTCTACTGCTTAGTATTGAATAAGGCAACGGCTTTCATCTGAAAACACATCCGGTATGGTGTAGTGGCTAACATCGCTCGCTCTCAACAACTTGACGATCCGAGCAGCCCAGGGTTCGATTCCCTGTACCGGAGTAGCGATTTCCTTTTTGCCATGAAACTTGTTCATGTCATAATCGCTTTTTAGTCAATCTGTCCGTCGTCTTTGATTCCGTCTTTTTTTCGCTAATCACTCTTCTTTTGTTTTTCAGGAGTGACACGGTTTTACAAACCGTGGACAGCCAAAAGTTTGAAACTGAAGAAATGTATGTATATACATGCAATAACCCAGGTCGACGCCGGCTTTCCATTCTAGTCCAAAACCCTAATCCAAAACGCCATACTAATGATGATACACAGTTGCACATGTACATGCTTGCACCCCTTTCCTTGCTCATCCCAATTTCTCGCTGGCCTTGAATATACCACCAGCCTTGACTATACCATCTTTGACAATGCCGGCCTTGGTCTCGCCAGCTTTTGTCTCGCCAGCTTTTGTCTCGCCAGCCTTTGTCTCGCCAGCCTTTGGCTCCCCCAACGTCAACCCAAACTGCTTGAGCATTTCCTCCTTGGTCTTTTGCTCCTGCTCCATTTGCTTTTTGCGCCTTTCCACCTCTTCCGGGCACCATTTCCCAACGCACGTGGGTGTCACCCAGTCGGTACCATCCGGACACTGGCCGTGGTCCTTGATCCAGCGGTCAATGCCCTCGACGAACCAGCCGCTCGTCGCGTCGGGCTCCTTCTTGGCGCCGCCGACGGGATACCCCAGGCGGAAGCTGTCGCTCGTGCAGCATTTCCCTTCGCGATAGCGCCAGCTGAAGCAGTGTCGCTCCTTGGTGATGGGTCTGCTGGCCGTCTGTCGGCGGTAGCGCTGCCGCAGGTACCAGTCGCGCTCGTCGTCCGTCTTGAGTTTCTCGTAGGCCTCGGCGTCGACGTCGAGGCCCTCGGCGAGGCAGACGCGCGAGCAGGCCTCGACCGACTTGTGCGCGTGCTTCTCAATGACATTGCGCCCGTCCTCGGGTTTGGCGAGACAGCGCTGTTCGGCCAGGTTGTTCCACTTGGGCCGCCGCGGCACCATGTTGGGCGCGACAAAGGCCTGGTAAATGTCGCGCAGCTGCAGCGGATCTGTCTTGGTGCGCGTCTGCTCGTACTGCCAGACGGCGCTAATCTCCTCCGAGTTCATGTGGTGGAGTGTAAAGAGCGGCTGGCACCAGTCCCGGGGGCTAAACGGGAGCGTGTTGGGCTTTTCGCCGTTGAACATGGGTGAGGCGCGGAGGACCGACACGGCAAGCTTGTCAATGACGTCGGCCAGCAGGGCATCGCCGCAGCAGGTGCGCATGGCCATTTCGTTGATTTGCTTTGCTGGAATCTCTTTGATGTGGGCTACTAGCCTCTCGAGCAGGACGCCAGAGATGGCATAGCCAGTTCCTCCGTGAGCAAAGGGAAGATTATTTAAGAATGCAATGCCGCCAACATAGACGTCGTCGGTGGCATTCATTCGCGTGTTGAGCCAATCGACGAGGTTGGACCAGACAACGTAGGTATCGGCCTCGACAAAGACATACCACTTGATGCCGGGGCGCATCTCCCAGGTGCGCAGCATCATGTTGAGAAACTTGTACTTGTCGAGGTCCCAGCCTCCAGGCATGCCGCTGGTGCATTCTTTTTGGGAAATGGGACAGTCTTGCTGGGCCTGGTAGAGGAGAAACTCGGAGCGGTCGCTGCTGAGGATGTCTTGGACGCGGTCGAGGACGTTGTAAATGTGATATCTGCCAATTTGTTGTTCCTGATTCGTTAGCCTTGATTGTCAGCAGCAAGAGCTGGCTGTGGAGTGACAGCATACCAAGTCGGAAAAGAGCAAAAAGTCGGGGAGACATTGCAAGCTCGTGAGCAGCTGGGTGGGCATCTTGTCAAACGACTCGGTGGCGCCCGTCTTCATGACGGGCATAATGCCGTCTAGACTGGGGAAGCCGTGGCAGGGCTGACTGAAGTTCCAGTGCGGATGGACGGCGGCCTCGGTGCCATTCTGGTAGAGAGTGTTGTTGTAGACGCCGTGCTCAAAGTAGTTTGCAATGTGGTCGTAGATGTAGTGCGGGTAGTAGCTGGCGTCTGGCAGCCGCGAGAGGCGGTAAAAGGAAAAGAAGAAGCATGTGCCGATGAAGGAGAGGATGATGGTCCGGAGGCTGCGCGGCGGAAACGCATGCGCCAAGAGGCGCGTGGGCTCGTGGGCTCCCATGTCTTTCAGACCCGCGGGCTGGTGATGGTGCAAATGGTGATGGACGTGGTTATAGCATGAAGCGACAAAGGAGAAGCGTAATCAGGAAACCAAAAAAAAAAAGAAAAAAAAAAAAACCAAGAAAAAGAGGGCAAGAATCAAGACTGTAGGGGAACCAGGGAATCGAATGATATTTTCGTCTCGGGATCTCAGGAGAGAATGCACGTGGGGGACTGCTGTTGGCGGTTTTGCCTTTTTTTCCGAATCGATGAAACTCGAGTCAGGCTTGGCGCACGTTGGCACGTTGATCAGTGAGGAGCCGGGACGACCAAGACGGTTTTCCCGGCGACCACCCAAGTTTTTGTTTTTCGTTACCGGGGTAAAGAGACGGAAAAAATGGTGAATACAAGATACAACAAGAATGAGGCACCAAGAATGAGGCACCAAGAATGACGGAATTGTATTCGGCGAGGAAGGAGCCAAGAGTGTGAGAAACAGAGCAAGTCGTGGACGTGGGCAGGACAATGGATACACGGGCGTTTATCAATGTTGGAGAAGGAAATGTGCCACTCAATATTCGAGGTTGAAAAGGAAAAATAAAAAATATAAAATATAAATATAAAGGAAAATAAAAACTATGGAGAAATTCGCGCACGAGTACGTGTACACATGGCAAAAATAAATGATCCGTTGTTGATGAGCATGGACAAGCAGGCAAAGCAGCCAAAGAGATCAGCTATCTGCCAGAGTTCTAACTATCCGTATGTACGTAGTGGTAGTTAATCCCGCCAAGCCACGGAGGGGCAAGGGGGGTGTGTGCGGGCAGGCGGATCACGATAGCACGGGCTTGCACGAGCTTGACCCCAGAATAGCTAGAAAAAGAGGAAAAAAGAGAGGGGGGAGGGTTCGTGGCGAAGTGGCCGGATGTGGTTGGTCGATGGGGTTGGAATGTGTGTGACAAGGTCAAAATCAAAAGATGGAAGACGAAATACGGATTAAATGAGGGGAAAAGGATGAGCGGCATGCTAGCCGATTCCATTCTGTCAGGGGCATTTGGTGCATTTTACTGGTATTTATTTAGCATGCCCCGAGCGAAGACAACAATTGGCAACAACGGGATAAAGGGGAATAAAGGACGGGTAACTAAATAGTTCTGGATCAAGGATATGGGGGGAAAAGAGGGGAGAGGGGGGGGGGGCATGACAATCAACAAGGTTAAATCAAGGCAAAGAAAGGTCCTTGGACAAGATGAAGATTTGTTGAATCAGAATAGTGGGTTTTGCATGTAGAGCACAGCTACGCAGGGGCTTGCAAGTTTATTTGCTTAACATTTATAAATGCCTAAATTTATTAAAAGACTTTTCAAGTGAAGAATTATCGAAATAGAAACCCCATGTCCCCTGACGTTTTGAACGGTTAAGCCGGCAACTCTCTAATCCGTACACGCCATGCCATGCCCAGTGGCACGCCGGACCCGACCCCCTTGGAAAGAAAAAAAAAAGTAGAAGAAAAAAAAAAAAAAAAAAAAAAAAAAAAAAAGCCACGGCGTATAATAGTGCAAACCATAAAACAGACGAGAAATACTTCAAGATGACTAAAATAGAAAGTAACCAGTTCCGGGGTGTGGGCGCTGCGAAGCCGCCAATCACAAGTGGGCAGAAAAGGAAAGGCGCCATGGATGACGACGCTGCGCACCCAAGTTTCATTGTGCAACGTGTTTAACAACGGGCACAATAAAAGACAACCAGCATTGATATGTACTCTGCCAGCCGCATCCATCTTTTTCATTGGCATTTCATGTATTTACTCACGTGCACCTCGCAATCTGCATCAATCAACTAGTCGTTCGCCCCGAATCGGACGGATCTGCCCATTCATCTTTTCCGTGTCCATCTTCCCGTCAAGGGCGGGGGGAAGTGTGCAGACAGACTATTTGCCGGTTTCTCCGGCCGGTCCCCCAACTAGTTGGTTATCAAGGTACCTTGGTAAATAGTTAGCTCTTACTAAATACTCGGTACAACCAAACTCTGCTCCGTCGAGCATCAAGACCTCGAGGGTTATGGGACATACCACATATTTAATTCAGAGTGCGTCTTTCAGTGTCTGCCAGCCCTTGCAAGGAACTCGTCTCTTTGTTAGGTAGTTTTGCCCGCTAGTGAATACAGAGGTTATCCGTACACACCTGCACCCAAAAACGCTGGGCAGGAATTCCACGCCGCGGCGCCGCGGCAACTGGGCACAACTAGCTCGTCCAATGTC
Source organism: Beauveria asiatica (assembly GCA_038367545.1). Lineage (NCBI taxonomy): Eukaryota > Fungi > Ascomycota > Sordariomycetes > Hypocreales > Cordycipitaceae > Beauveria > Beauveria asiatica. The sequence continues at coordinate 6,473 of JAAHCF010000435.1, read as the reverse complement.
TCACTACTGCTCTCCAACGCCCATTCATTCATTACGCACCAACTTCTGCGTGTTATATCCGTAATCCGTCAGCTGTCTCGCTATTTCGTATGCTTCCAAACAAAGAACTCATAAATGGGAAAAAAAAAAAACAGTCAACGAAATAATTCTAGCAGCCGTACGCCTGATATACATGTTGCTTGAACAAACCAGTCTAGACCGTTCTGTGTGACCCTATTCAACGTGAAATGTCGAGCTTACACCCTCAAAAGCCGTAATCTTGCCCCCAAACGCCTTGGCATCTCCAAAGTACCTCAACCTATACTCGCCGTCCTCTGCCCACTCCTCCACCTCCCACTCCAGCGTCACCTCGCTCGTGCCACGTAGGGCCGACAGTCGCTTCCAGCGAAACGCGAGCGCCCAGTCCGAGTCGTCGCGTACCGTCATCCACTCGGCCCCGGCCCCGGCCCCGGCCCCCGCAGTCCTGCGCTCGACAGCCGCGTACGTCTGCTCCAGACGTAGGTTGTTACGCGGGTTGGCGCCGACGAAACGCGCCGTCACCGTCTCGCCCCGGCGGAACCGCGTCTTGCCCACGTCTTTGCTGACGCTGCCGTACGGGCCCAACCACGTCCGGTCGTACACGACGCCGGTGATGAAGCTCACGGCCCTGAGGCTATTGTCCGGCGGTAGTCGGCGCACTTTGCGGCCGGCGCGCGGCGTCGCGTGCGTGGCCTTGAGGTAATGCAGCGTCTCCAACGTACGATTGATGTACGCCGCCAATGTGTGCGCGCCGTACAGTGTCGAGGCGCCTTCATAACGTTGGATACTGATTCATTAGCTTTGTAAAATGCTTGCGCCGGAGCTCATCACTCACTTGTACTCTTGCTCCGTAGTAATGTAGTGCGTGTAGCTGTTGCTGGGAGCGCCAATCACCACAATTGGCTCCTGGCCGGCCAGGTCCTCCTTCATCTGCTCCTTGCTCTGCGCGGCAACGGCCTCCTTCCAGCGTCTTCCCGCCATCGTCGTAGCCTCTCCCGGGCTGACCACGATCAAGAGCTGGCCAACGCGAAACGTCTGCACGTCGACAATGTTGGGCGTCCATTCATACGGCCGCCCCACCTCTCCCACATCCAGAATGATAGGCTTGGGATGCTGGCAGTCCATCTGCTCCTGGCTAGGCGGCTTAAGCAGCCAGCGCACCACGCGCCAGATGGGAGAGGAATTCGTCATGTTACTGCCGTGTTGAATGAGGTCAAAGTGCCCCGGTTCGTCGCTCGTTCCGCCTCCGAATGAGTATCCCAAAGCGGCCGGGCACGTCCGAGCCGCGGTGCCATTGGCAAGTACAAACTCGTATCCAGCCATGTCGTGAAACTCGTGCACCGCCTTGACCCCTACGCCTCTGACATTGTTCGTCTTCTCGTTGAGCTCCTTGTACACGCTCATGGCGCCCTCAACTTGTAGCCGAGCAATCTCGTAACAAGACGATGCTCCGTAATCATTCTTGACGAAAAGAGGTCCGCGGCTGCGGCAGAATCCAGGACGTCCGTCGCTGCAGCTACTAGTCTTGAAATCGCACGGCTCGCCCGTGTCCTCGCAGTATGCACCAAGAACATTCGGGCTTGCGTCTCCCATGTTGGCTTGCGAGAAGCCAGCGACAAAGTCGTCCGTCTCGCCGCTTCCGCCGCGGACTTGACGCTCGAATAGATCCGCTGCGAGTCCCTTGTTATCGCCCGTAATCAGAGTATTATTTGCCTGCATCGAAGTGCCGTGCGTCGGGAACCATGTAAGCACGCCGATATTTTTACCATCAGCCTCTCTCTGGAACTTGAGAACCGTCATATCCTTTTCTACGGAGCCGTCGTCCTCAGCGCTCATGTTGTAGCGCGCCCGCTCCTCTTCAGGATTTGCGTAGTAGGAAAATAGACTGCGGTTGATGTTGGCACCGAAGATCTTGGTCTTGCCGACGCTGAGAGTACCTGCGGCGAGGCTTTCATGGGCCCGCTGGATGGAAAGCAGGCAGCCGTCCACAATGGCCTGGTAGCTCTGCTTATCGAAACCCTTGCTTGTAATTTGCGGCAGCAAATAATTCACCCAGGCTCCGGGACCAGAGTGCGAATGCGTGGCGGTAACTGCCAGGTTGTCGTGATTATACATGGAATATGCCGGGCCAAGCCTTTGCAGGCCATAGAGGATGCCAAACCGAACAGCAGTGTCGCCAGACTGGGTATCAAGGACGAGGTAGATGAAACGATCTTTGGGATTATCAACATCACCAACAATAAAAGCACGCGAGTAGAGACGCTGGCGCAAGCCGCTGCCGATCTGATTGGTATCCGCATAGCCCATCATGTTGAGCTCAACGACAGGGCCGGTAATGTCGGCTTTTCCCACGCCGAGTAAATAACGGCCCGTCTCATACGGAGCAGGGAGGCCAGAGAAAGGCTCGTCAGTATCCTCAAACTCATAGACACCCCAGTCCCCCAGACGCGACCACGGGCGCAAGTCGGTGGATGTGCCAAACAGGCGGAGAGTAGCGATGACGCACGCAACAGCCAGGACGAGAAAGATCATGCAGTAGCCGCATCGTGAGAAACGCGACCTGCGATGCTTCACCAACGGTTTCTCAAGTCTTTTAAGGCCTTCCTTTCCAGGCAAGCGCTTGCTGGAGTTGGCCGGCGGCGCCATGTTGGCTGGTTCAAAGCGTGCCGGAGCTGCCGCTCTTCATGAGTGAGTGTATGTATGGGTGTGAAAGCGCGGAAAAGGATGAGGGTGACGGTGCGACCAAGCGAGAAAGAGATTACAAAGCGAGCGTCAGACCAGCTGTAAGCTCCTTCAAATCATACGTGATAGTTTTGCGAGAGCACAGTCCGACTTTGTCACGCCCATACGCGGCCAGTTTCGTGTTTGAGGGTGTCAGCCTAGATGCGGCCTGGCGCGCCAGCTGGCGCTTTGGTGGGGGCGCCAAAGAATGAGCAGTCTCAGCATGAGAAAACAAACAGAACTCAACAACCAGTCAAGCATCTACATCAGCACGAAACTTGTCGATAGCGATGAAAGACGAAGATTACAACAGCCAGTCAAGCATCTGCATCAGCACGAAATGTGTCGGTAGCGATGGGAGACTACACGCACCATCCACCAGCATTGAGTGGACGCAGCTTGGCAGCCTCGACGCCGCCCAACCGTCGACACCAGCAATACTTGGACGATAACACGGGGCGTAATCAGCAGACACACAACTTTGCCTTCAATTACAAATAAGCGCTTCACTGGATAGCCGCTGCAACAGCGCAGAGCAGGCGAACTGGCCCGTCCCGCTATCATGATCACCAAACCGCCGGCGAGCCCCTTCGACTGGACAGGATCGCTCGGATGATCCAAGTCTGGTTACAAATCATTGACGAGCTTATCTATGCATGTATATCTTCCATATCGCGATCTCTCCGTGCACAGCCAATGACCAGCATCGACTCGGTCACGCACCGCTGTACCAGTGAAGCACGTCACCGCATGGCTCCGCAGACAGGCCCCCTATCTAGTGTCCACTGCTACGACTCGGCTGGGCATAGCGCTGTCGTCGTTGCGCGTTGACGAATAGTACTTGCAGATTTCGTCTTATGATCCGCATACCGAGCATCGAGACTTGCCTGCCATTTGATCTTCACGGCGGAGCGCCTTCACTGGCCCTCGCCGGCCTCGCTAGAGCTGCGCGCATTACCCGTACCCTCCATCCACACCGAGAATGATTCCATGCATCCTAGCCTCGCTGAAACGGCGGAAAATAGACATGTATGTGCGTGTCACTCGTACGATTAGCCCAAGCCGAAATCGACATCAGGATCAAGCCGGCGGGGTATCGCAATGCGTCCGACCGTCCCGCACTAGCCCTATAATCAATCTATTACGACATCCCGCTCGTCTTTATTTTCCTACAAGAAACATTTACGTTTGCAATTATTGCATTGTACATCTGCCAGTTGCATCACGTCAATTGAGCAATTTCTGTGGTCGTCCCGGATCTGTCCTCGGAGCTCCGCCGCGGGGCGCAGGCGAAAATTGGAAACACCACAGTGGTGCGCAGTGACAACTGATCACCTGAGCAAAACAACTCAAGACAAAATGGGGGAGCAAAGAAAGAGCGAGCATCGCCCGATACAGACCAGCGCTGTCATTGTTCTCAACGGCTCGAAGCGCCCGATTACCCGGCCTCCGTCGCCGCCGACGCCGTCCGTGGTACCTGCCGATACGACGGCACCGTTCACGGAGCCGCCCGAGCCGTTTCAACTGGCGGGCCAGCACATTCCATACAGATCACACGCCCCATATACAGCATCGCAAAGCCCCCAGGACACGGGGAAATATGCAAAAGACGAGGGCAAAAAAGAGGTGCGCTTGCGCGACGGCCTGCATGTGCTCAACACGGAGGCCCTCGCGCTAGCCAACCTCACACAGCTATACGAGACGAATGCGTTTGCGCAAAACAGCTTCCACAAGGCGGTGGAAGCCATCACGCGGCAGGGCACGGCCAACAGCAAGCTGGTGATTGTTGGCGTCGGCAAGTCGGGGCTGATTGGCAAGAAGCTGGTGGCGACGTTTCAGAGCCTGGCGGTGCGCGCCGTCTTTTTGCACCCGACCGAGGCCCTCCACGGCGACCTAGGGATCGTGGGCCCCGACGACACGCTCCTATTCATCACGTACTCGGGTTCGACGCAGGAGCTGCTGGCCGTGCTCCCGCACCTCGATGAGTCGCTGCCGACGATTCTCATGACGTCGCACACGCGACCCGACGCCTGCGAGTTTATAAAGCGCCGTCCCGGCACCATTCTAGTGCCGGCGCCCGTCCATGAGCCGGAGCGCGTCTCGTTTGGCGTGTCCGCGCCGACGACGTCGACGACTGTAGCCCTCGCCCTCGGCGACGCGCTGGCCATGACGGCCGCGCACGAGCTGCATCCCGACGTCGCGGCCGCCTTTGCCAAGAACCATCCTGGCGGTGCTATTGGCGTCGCCGCCGTCGCATTGTCATCGTCATCGTCATCATCATCATCATCAGCATCGTCGTCGTCGTCGTCGTCGTCGGCCAAAAAGGTGCTGGTGCCCCCGCAGGCCGTCACGCTGCGGCAAATCGCCGTCGGCTGGGACCACATCCACGACGCCAGCCATCTACGCGGCGACAGCCCGGCGGCGAGCCTGCTGCGGGCGGGCTACGCCTCCAAGCACGGCTGGGTGCGCGTGGGCGAGGACATTGCGGCCCCACGCCGGCTGCGCGGTCTGCGCGACGATGAGCTCTTGCAGCCGCTACGCAAATTGCGCGGCGGCGGCCTGCTCGTCTCGTGCCACGACCTGCTGGCCATGTCGGCTGAGACGACGGTGCGGCAAGCCCGCGATATTCTGCGGGGGACCCTCAGCGGTGAGGACGAAGGACACGCTATCGCTGGAAGTGCCGCTGCGGCCAGCAGCAGCAGCAGCAGCAGCGCTGCTGGCGAGGCAGAAGACGCGGCGACGTCGGCTGTGATTGCGGTGACGGAGAATGGGCGCATCTACGGCGTGCTCGAGGTGGCGCAGGTGCTGGAGCACCGGGACTAGAGTCGGGCGTTTTGCAGAAGAAAGTGCATTGGTTGGGCCGGCACCAGTGACATACGACGATGCCGTATCGTCACGGCGTGGCGTTGATCTGGCGCCGGCTCAGTCTTCTTCGCGCGCGTATATATTTAGCATCGATATGTTGCATTCTAGCGATGATGCATTGGATTTGTTTGTGTTTACAATCTTTTTTATTCTACTGGGTAGATTCGATGCCCGAGGTTGGCCGGGAACAGCGTGCGGCTCGCGCCGCTGGATAGTCATGATGCACACAAACTAGAAAGGAGGTAAACGGGGCAAGAGCCCTCGGTTCGTCTAATCAAAGAAATCTCCTCTTTGCTCGATATATTTTATAGAAAACCAAGCTCGAATCAAGTAGAGTAAAGGCCATGACTGGGCGGTTAGTTGTCTTTGCCTTGTGCTGAAGAGTGTCGAATCTAAGAGCGGCGACTGTGCAAGCGCGCGCGACATGATTTTTCGAATAATGGACATGTTTCTTGATTTTACCTTTTTTTTTTCTTTTTCTATATATTATTTATCCCAAGTTCTATTCCCGTTAACACATCTAATCGCCATCTCCTAAGCTAAGCAGGCTAAGCAAGCCTGGCTTCTAACGAATAATTAATATAAAAGGCTAGTGAATTAATAAAGAAAAGGGAAAGTAAAAAAAAAAAAAAAATAAATAAATAAATAACCAGAATACAATAAAGACTCCAATTTAGCGTTATAGCACGGAAACGTAACGTCAAAGTTGGACCCCTTGCTATCTGTCTACTAGCCGTTGCCTGCCAAAACTGATTAGCTGGTCTGTTGGACAAATAGGCGACGGTTTTTTTTTGGTCGTTATCGTGAGGAGCCGCTTATTAGAAACCCACGGAAAAAAAAAAAAAAAAAAAGAAAAAAAAGGAAAAGGG
>JAAHCF010000434.1:0-31705 GCA_038367545.1 Beauveria asiatica | reverse complement strand
TCGTGAGTCTCTATTACCCCCAATTTTTTTTTTTTTTTTTTTTTTCTTTTCATCAACACGACTGACCCTGTTTTTTTTTTGTTTCTTAAAGAGCGACAACAAGGCAATCAGCACCAGACTGGCCGAAAAAATTGCCGAAGAGCGTGCAAAGGCGCTGCTGAAATCTGTCGAGGGACGAAAGCGGCCTGTGGATGATTCGGCGACCAGCTCGGCTGACAATAGCAAGGGCGTCAAAAAGTCAAAGCACAAGGGCAAGGCCAGGAGCAGAAGATGAAGTCGCAAAGGAAGAGAGCGCGCGCATCAAAAGTGCAGCGTTGTTGGTACTTAGCTGCAGTGTACTCGGGCTGCCAACACGTGTTGGCACTGTTATACGTGGCAATCTTGCAGGTGAATCGGAATGCATACATGGCACGGCGTTTGGGTTTTAGGATATGGGCAATTGGATCATCTTTTATGCTTATCCACGCAAGAGAAAACTCGTGATTGGACTCTGATGTAGACTTTTGGCTGTTCAGAGTCTCGCTGGCTATGGCACGGCTAGCTACTGTCCTAACCGAGCTTTGAACAGACAAGGGGCTGTAGGAGAGATCTACTTGCCGACGGCACTTGAACGTTGATGAGGCAATGGGCGGACCAATCCACAGCCGTCTGGTTGTGCAACGTGACAGCGCCCAATCGGCACTTGCCATGCGCCTAATCAGCCTTCTTGAACATGTCGATCATGGCCTGCTGTGGCTTCTTGTTTTTCATTGGCCCCATCCATCATCGTGTCGTTGGTTTCTGCACGTGTCGCCCAACGCTTTGACAAAAAGGCGTACAGTTGTTGAGATACAGAATGATTGTGTGGTGCTGTCATGAAATGTATGGCCCCAAGAGAAGGACGATAGCCTCACTGGCATGATAGTCTTGTAAGACATATGCAATAGATGAGCCAATCACGGCGCAGAGTCTGGCATCTTGGGTGCTTCAACCCGGGCGTGTCATTGCGTGCCGTTCTTCTACAGATTTTGGCGTGTCGCACAGGCATCGTCTTGTTGCCCAACGTAGAGGTTATCGTGCATACAAATAGAGTAGCGTTATGCCACCACTGCTGCCAGTCTAGTCCCAGGTCAATGAACCAGCCTTTTGTTCTTTTGAACCCTTCAGAAGGAAAAGAGGTTGGGAAAAAGCCTGCCACCTTCTTGTGAGTCACCAATCTTTTCGAAAGCCCCGTGTACTTCTGGCACTTGTTAACCCAAGCATTGCGAGAAAAGGTTTCCTGTCCCCCCTCGTGGTCGCCTCCCCCGATGCATCCACAACCGCAGTTTCCTCCGCTGCCAGCGACGCAAATCACCATAAACCAGATAGATGATTCGATCCGCACGTGGGCAGCGCTGTTTGTTGAACCGTGCGGGTACTGCATTTGCGGCCAGTACACCTTTTATGGCATCTGCGGCCACATTGTCCACGAGGAGATGGTGGTGTGCGGCGCCACGACGACGCCCTCGGGTATGATCAGGTGCTGTCATCTCTTGACGCCCGAGTACCTCTGCCAGGGGTACATTGTCAGGATGATTTGCGAGACGTGCTACGACGACGGGTGATGGAGGACCGCGTCGGGAGCCCGCGAGAAGCCGAGGGACTGGGGGGCCGCTCTGGCAGGTTATTACTTGTACCTCGATGATTTTTTTGTTACAAAGTATGAGAAGCAGAGGATGTTGGTGAGGGGCTTTGTTCGAGAATCTTGTGGCCTCATGACACTTTGGGTTCAATAAAGACGCATAGCCTAAACTGTTGGTTTGCCTGTTTGATTTCTTTCAGTTACCACAGATGGAGAGAGCAGTTGTGCCACGGTAGTCACTGCTGCCGATGGTCACTAACGAGGTTCTAAAGCCACATGGCAAATATAATCTCGTGAAACAATTTCATATTCGATTTAGTAGTCGATTCCTATCCATCTATGTGTCGTGTTGAAGAAGTTGCCATCGGAAATAATGCTGCAGTACCTTGTAAGTTGTTGTCACGCGGAACAGTGATTGGGCATAGGGACGGTGTTGATTGAGGAGCAAAAGAAGCTGTAACGCGAGGGCTCTGAGGGACACCCTTATAGGGTAGGGTACCTCTTCTCTTATACTAATTTCCCCCTATTATAGGTACCTTATCCCCTTATATAGTCCTGTGACCCTCTATATTTAATATACCCCCTTAGCTTCTACTACTTTATAATTAACTCCTTAAAAATATATTATAATCCTTATTTTTAGTATTTTTTAGTATTTTATTATATATAGTAGTAGGTAAAAAAATAATACTAGTATAAGGACTTAAACCCTTAATTAAGCTAATACTTATAAAAAACTACTTACTAACTAGTATAAAAAATATATAAGTTATTATAAGTAATAGTAAAAACTTAATCTTCTTATAAAAGGAAGGAGAAACTAATTACTATAGAAGCTATATAGCTTACTTAATTTATAGTTTATATACTTAGGTTTTTTATTATTTTAGTATCCCCTAACTAAAGTACCTAAGCTATATATATAAACTTAACCTAATAGCTATTATTATAATATATAGGCTTTAACCCTTATAAACTACTTAACTACCTAGCTAATAATAAGTATATTTATTTTACCTAATAAAGGGTTACTCTAGGCCTTATAAGAATATTACTAATTAGCCTTAATAGGTAGGTACTAGTACTAGGCTTAGTTATTAAAATTAGTTAGTAGGGCTAAATTTTAGTTATTCTAGCTAATTAATACCCTCTTCCTTAAGTAGTTAAGGTAGTATTAGTCCTAGCCCTTAGGTAACTAATTAAGCCACTCTAGCTAGTAATAGTCTTACCTTAAGCCTAAGTATCTTAATAAATTTATTAAATTTCTACCTACTAAGGGCCTTTATAAGGCTATTTACTATTATCTTAGTTATAGCCTTCTACTATAGGTTAAATATACTAGTTTTAGTCTCCTAGTAAATCTAATAATTATAAATATTAATATACTAGAGCTTAGTAATAAGCTTAACTAGGTCTTTAGTAATAAGGTAAATTATTTAATAATTATTATAAAATAACTTAATTTTACTATTAAAGAGGAACTTTATATTCTTATAAAGGTATTAGAAAGTTATAATCTCCTTAGCTATTTAGGATAAGGCTAAAAGCTTAGCTTTAGTTAATAAGGTTATTATAGTATTTTACTTTACTAAATAATAAAAAATAGGGCCTTTAAATAAATATAAAATATAACCTTAGGTGCTTTTCTAGTTATTAAGGTTATTAGTAAAAGCTATATCTATATATACTACTAATTCCTTCTTATTACTATTAAATATAAGGTAAAGGTCTTAGGATTAGTTAAGGTATTAAATATAGTTAAGCCCTTAGTTAATATATTATTAAGAGGGGTTAATAAGGAATTAGGAGAGTTTTAAGGTAGTAAGGATAATATCTAGCTAAGTAATAATAGCTAAATACTTAATAAAGCTAATAATTAACTAGAATTAAGTAATAGCTTCTTTCTTTATTATACCTTTATTAGTAATAAGTAGCTCTATTAATAAGGGTATAAAGACCTTCTTTTTATTATAATAGCTAAACCTATAGGTAATCTTCTATATATAACTTCTAGGATAACTAGACCTTCTTATTTTCTTAATCCTTAATAATTTTAATAGTTAAGAACTAGTAGAGGCTACCTAGGGCTTTAATATTATATTTAGTTATAATTACTTTATATAGGGTAAAGAAGTCTTCCTTTATTAACTTATAGTATAGAATAACTAGGTTATTTATAAAGAAGAATATAATAATACTACCTCTAATTATAATATAAGGGTCTTTAGGGTATACCTTAAATCTAAGTAACTTAAAGAAGCCTAATAGTTTATTATACTATAGTAGTAGTAACCTCCTAAGGCTATAGAGGGCCCTTAGTAGCTTCTAGTATTTATAATATTAAGGAAAGCTAGGCGGTAGTTAAGTATAAATCTCTTTATTAAGTAATATATTAAGGAAGGCGTTAATAAAGTTATATTAAGCTAACTTTAGGTTAAAGATAGCTATTAGGGCTATTATTAACTAGAATATATATATAGTTAGGGTTAAGGTTACTTTTATAAGGAGGGTTATAGGTTACTAGTCTCCTTATATATATAGCTAAGCTTTATACCTCTTAAGATACCCCTAGGAGTTAAATTTATAAGCGTATACCTAGTAAAGGTTAAGGAGTTAGCTAGTATATAGCTAGGAATAGTTATTATAAAGCTTTATAATCTATATAGTTAGAATTTATTAATTTTTAGCTATTATAGCCTTATATAGTTATCCCTAGTAGGTATAAGACTACGCTTCTTTATAATTCCTAGGCGCCTTAGGTATTAAGTCTTTATATAGTTAACTAATAAGAGGTTTAGTAATAGTAGTAATTATAATATATATTAGGCTATCTCCTTAGCTATTACTATTATCCTTAAAGTCTTCTAGGTTAAATATAAATTCTTATAGTATAAGAGGAGTATATTTAAGCTTATTTATAGCTAGTAGTATTAGTTAAGGTAATCTAGGGTTATTATTATTAGCTAGAGGTAAAATTAGCTACTTTTACTACTCTAGATTTTCCTTACTATTAGAGTCTATACTAATCTCTAGTATAGTGTGTCGGTCGGATTCGACTACCTCTGGGGTTTACCTATGAGGAATAGTATAAAAGGATAACGTCCTTCTATAGTTTTTAAAAATAACTTTTTTACCTTTTTTATATTTAATTTCTATTATTTACCTTATAATCTAGAGCCTTATAAGGTTTTCTATAGTCTCTAATAATATCTTTACTTAATATAAAGCCTTTAATAATTTAGTAAATAATAATATTACTAATTATTTAAGCCCTTATTTAAAACTATATATTTTTTATAATATTAACCTCCTAATTAAGAGTTAATAAATACTTTATATATATATAAAACCCTTAAAGGGACTATATTTCTATTAGTATTATAAACTAGTCTAATAATTTTATAGGTAATAGTAGATATTTTATATATTTTAGCCACTTTCTCCTTTAATAATAATTATAATAGAGGTTATAGTAAGGAGAAACCTTAGTTAATAATTAAAATACCCCTAATTATTAGTTAAGAGTACTAAAGAGTTACTATAATAAGTGCCTAGAAGAAAAGCTATTAAGGGAGCTAATAAGCTTAATAATATATAAGGATTTAAGGATAGTTTATCCTAAGTTATAATAGCTATTAGGCTTTATAATTATAAGAAGGTTTTATTACTAAACTAAGATATAGATAAAGAAATAGTAAGTAAATAACTTATAATAATATCTAAGATTAGGAGAAGAACTATAAATAGAATATTATATAAATAGATAAAAATTAAAGTGATTTCTTATTAAGAAAATACTAAGACTAGTAATTATAGGATTAGTACCTATAAAAAGGAGTTTAGCTTATTATAGAGGAAAGTAAATAATTATATAATTATAATATTAACTATAAAGGACCTACTCTTAGTCTAATTAAGTAAGATACTATTAATATAGTTAAAGTATTATAATTAGGAATATAGTTAAATTATCTTATAGTATAAGAGTACTAAGTAAATAGCCTATAGATAGAGTCCCTACTTAGGGAAATAAAGTATAGGTTAAGTAAGTAAAGAACTAGGATAAGGATTAAAGTATTCTTAACTAAAGAAGGATAAAAAAGCTAAGGAATATAAGATTAGTAGGCTAAAAAGGGTTTAGACTTTAAAAGCTAAATATAAAGTATCCTAGGTTATTATATTATTTAAGAAATAAACTACTCTTAGCCTAGACTCTCTAAAAAACTCTTCTAAGGTATTTAAATACTCCTAATCTAGATAATAACTATATTACCTTATAGTATTAGGATACTAGGTAGATAACCTATAAAGATACTTTAATTAGAGAAGAATACTAAGAATAGATAGAAGATAAGGATTAAGGTAAAGCTTAATAGAAATAATTAAAAATAGAAGGATTATAAATCTAATAACTAATATAAAGAAAAAGAAGATATTATAATATTTATAATAAATAAACCCCCTCTCTTCTTTAGTAAATAATAAGCTAATTAAAAGTTATTTAATCTTTTAAAGAGATATTACCTTTACTTTATACTATTTTAACTATTCTATACCTTAAAACTCCTAATTATAATATTATTTATATTATCTAGTAATACTAGAGTATTAAAGAGTTATAAAGGGGAGTCTTTTATTATAATAAGAGACCTAATTACTCTTAGTAATAATTTAACTAATATAACTAAAGACTAAGGTCTTAAGGATATAGGGATTAATAATTAAGAGAAAGGAGGGAAGAGGAGGACCCTAGTAAAAAAAAAGAAGGTAAGAAAGTATATTATAAGAGGAGGAGTAATAAGAAGGGTTATAAATAAAGACTTTATTAATCTTAACTTAGACTTCCTTAACTTAGTAAATAATAAAGATCTTTTAGTTACCCTAATCTATACCTAAATTTAGCTAAAGACTATCTTTAAGAATAAGTTTATTAGAGATAATATTATAAAATTCTTAAGGAAGTTTAATAGATAAATAAATATAAGGGGAATCTTAAATATATACTAGCTTAATAAGTTAATAAATATAACTTAGCTTTACTTAATAAAAGAGGTTAAGTTAATTATATTCTAATATAATTAAAAAAAGGCTAAAAAATATCTAACTAAGTACTACTTTAAGTATAATACTAAGGAGTAATATAGTTCCTAGATTAGGTTATTTAGATATAATAGATATTTACCTATTAATAATTATTATATTATTAGTAAATAGCTTATTAAGTATAAATATCTTTATAAATTACTAGATAAGAGACTTCTTATATCTAGTAAGTAGTTAAGATACTTATAGTTAGTAATACTATTAGGAGTTTATTATAGTATAATAGAATAATATAATATTAATACTACCTATTTTAGTAAACTAATATATAAGGATATATATTAGTAAATTTTTTACTTTATTAAAGACTAAATCTAATTTATATAAAATAAAAAGTATAAGAAAGCTACTAATTAGAAGGTTCTAGTAAAGGTAAAAGGAGAACCTCTAAAGAAGATTAAAAATATAAGACTTATCTCTAGGTAAGATATTAAGCCTACTATTAACCTAATTAATTAGTATAATATTCTAAAGAGGATAAAGGGCTTAGTAATCTATATCTCTAAGAAATAAGATAATAACTAGTAGGCTCTTATTTAGTAAAATAATAAGATACTTAGAGAAAAGGATAAGGCTCTAATAATAATTAATAGTATAAAGATAGAAGAGGACTAAGGCACTAAAGAATAAGAGGTCTATATTAATATAATAAAGACTAATAAGGAGTAAGTTTATTAGTATTACTTTAGGTAAGGATACTTTTTTAATATCTATAACCTTATAAATATAAATACCTTAGTATACTTCTATATATATAACTTAACTATATATATACTTTTACTTAGATTAAAGAATAAATACTTTATTTTACCTTAGTTATTATACTAGTTCTAGGGTAAGTAGCTTATTTAAAAGCTTATTATCTTATAAGCCTTAAAGGTACTAGGCTCTAAGTTTATAAAATAAGTATTAACCTTATAAAGAGGGTCTAAGCTAGAACTAGTCCTTAGATCTTAGGAATAAGAGAAAGTAGACTTTACCTAATAACACTTACTAAAGAATTAGAGAAAACTAGTACCTAAGGCTAAGCCTAATAGTCCTAAAGCTAATATTATCTATTTTAATAATAATAACTAGCTAGAACCTTTAATTACTAATATAGTAAATATTAAGCTATATTCTAGGAAGTAATCTAAGATAGTTAATAATCTACTAGAAAAGGATAACCTACTTACTAAGCCTTAGAGCCTTAGATTTATAGTTATATAAAAAGTAAGCTCTTCTCCTAATAAAGAAAAGAGCTTAAAGAATAAGATTAAATTTAATACTAGTAATTTATAATAGTAAGTTATAAATAATATTATATTAAAAAAGATAAGTATAATAATAAGAGAAGTTATATAATATAACTTAAAAATTAGATACTTACTTACTTAAAGGATTTTAGATATAGTAGAAGAGATTTAGAAAATAGAAGTAATCCTAATAGTTCCCTTAAGCTCTAAGGCTAAGAAGGGACTAGCTACTACTACCTTATATATTAAAAAATAAGTAGTTACTAAGAGTGCCTTTTATAATACTATATTAATAATAAATATTAGTATAGTCTTAATTAGAGAGTATACTACTTAAGAATAAAAGTATAAATAGTTAGCCCTAGTAAAAAAAGGAGAGTATTTAGTAATTATTAATAAAGTAAAAAGACTAGTAAGTATAGAAATTATTTTTATAGGCGTAAGACCTCTAATTACTAGCTTAGGTAATAAAGGGATTACTAATTAGGAGGTTAAGTAAGAATATATATATATATATTATATTTTTAATACTAAATATATTATAGTTATTTAATAATCCTTACCCTTTATTTATATTAAGGTAGATACCCCTAAATACCTACTAATAGAGGCACTAGTAGATTCTAGTATAGAAGGAAATATTATAAGCTAGGAACTAGCTACTAAGTATAAGGTTATTATAGAACCCTAATAAGTTATATTTATATCCTACTCTAATAAGTAAATAATTATAACTAAATCTATACTATTATAATTATACCTTAGGAATATCTTTATTTAGTAAAGAATTTATATAACTAATAGACTAGTATTTATAGACTTTATCCTAAGAATACTTTTTATCTAATCTACTTAAGTTATATTTAAGTATTTAGAGAATTAAGAGGGTATAGAGTTATAAGTATAGTTTAGTAATACTAGAGTAATAACCCCTATAGTAGGACTAATAGCCTAAGAAGCTACTAGTAAGTTACTTAAGTCTAGATAATAGTTATTATAAATATAAACTATAGTTATTAATTAAGAGCTTATATAAAGAGAGGATATATTAAAAGGAGAATTTAAGGAAGGGGATATAATTTTTAAATTAAGAGAGGATAATAAGGTAGAAGTTAAGAAGACTTTATATTAGATTACTATAAGAGAAGAAGTTATAATAGAAAAATAAGTATAGCTATAAATCTATAAAAATAACTAAAAGATAAGATTAAAGTCTTTACTCTTTATAAGAAGAAAGGGGTAAAGGTAAAACTACTAAATATATTTAATAGCTTTATATTAGAAAGTAATCTAAAGTAGAGGAAGAAGAAGTAAAAAAAAGTAAAGAAGGAAGTAGAAGTTATTTATAAATATACTAACTTTTTAATAAATAAATTCTTAAAGATTAAGAAAGGCTCTTAGATATATAAGGAAAGGCTATAAAATATTAAAGAATAGATTAGTAATTTAATAGAAAATAAATAAGAGATATTCTTTATAATACTTTATAATAAAAAAGCTATATTAGCCTAGACCTTTAAAAAGAGTAAATAACTTAATCTTAATATAGTGCCTTTATAGGAGCTAAAAGTTATTAATTATAAGCCCTAGTAAGTAAAATTAATCCTAATCCTAAAAGGAATTTTACTAAAGTTTATTTAGTTACTTAAAATAAGGCTAAAAGCTAGTATCTTAAAAGAGAGTTATAGCCTCTATAAGAACCTAATATTCTTAGTTATTAAACTAGATAAAGGTTTATAACTAATTAATTTAGTAATATATATTAATATAGTATTAGTTAAAGATATAAATATCCCTCTAATCTATAAAGAGATTACTAAAGACTTTATAATATATAAGATCTTATTATTACTAGATTTCTTTTCTAACTATAATTAGGTACCTTTAGCCCTTAGAAGTTAAGATTTAATAACTTTCCCTAGTCCTATTAGCCTATTAAGAATATATATACTTCCTTAGGGAGCTACTAACTTAGTTATATAGTTTATATATATAATAATATAAATACTAATAAAGCTTATACTAAAGATCTACTATCTTTAC
This sequence comes from Beauveria asiatica, assembly GCA_038367545.1. Classification (NCBI taxonomy): domain Eukaryota; kingdom Fungi; phylum Ascomycota; class Sordariomycetes; order Hypocreales; family Cordycipitaceae; genus Beauveria; species Beauveria asiatica. The sequence continues at coordinate 21,724 of JAAHCF010000434.1, read as the reverse complement.
TTAGATAATATTATTATATAAGACTCTAATAGTATATATAGTAATAAAGAGGTACTCCTAAGAATTAGATATTATATAGTAGAGTATATTTAAAATCTTAATAAGGTTCTAGTAAATATTAAATTAATAAACTATATAATTTCTAATAAGAAGAGCTATTAGTACTAAAAGAGAGTAATAATTATAGGTTTCCTTTATAATATATTTAACTATAGCCTTATAAAGTATAAAGTCTTAAAGATTTAGGAATAAAAGAAGTATTATAATATTAAAGAAGTATATAGCTTTTTAGGTATAATAGCTAGTTATAAATCTATAATTAAAGGCTATTTAGGTATTATTAAACCCTTAATATAGCTTTTAAGGAAAGATATAGGTTTTAAGTAAAGAGGATTATAAGTAAAGATAATAGAAGAGTTAAAGAGAAGGCTTATTATAGCCCTAATCCTAATTACCTTAAGCTATAAATAAAATATAAAAGTAATTATTCTTTAAGTAAATACTTTATTATTTAGATAGGGGGTAGTATTAATATAAATAATTAAGGGGAGGAGAATACCTATATAGTTTAAGAGTAATATCTAAACTACTATAAAGGTAAGATATAATTAGATAAAGTATAAAGCTAGAGGATTATTATATATATTTTAGTAATTATATAGTTATATTTATAGTATTAGTTTTATCTTAAAAATAAATATATTAGTTTTAAAATAATAAATTAATAATAAAGTAAATAATATTATAAGAGTATTAATTATAAGATAATTAAGTTATATTTAACTATTTAATTTTATAGTTTTATATATACCTAGTAAAAAGAATTTAGTAATAGATATATTATTTTAAAAACTAGTAAAACTATTTAACCTTTTAGAAATAAAGTATAAAAGGGATTTAGAGGAGTTTATTAACTTAATACTAAATTCTATATATAATAATACCTTACTCTTTAGATTAGGATATAATAATAAAAGTTAATTAATAATAATATTTTTAATAATAGCTTAATATTTAGAAGGTATACCTCTTAATTAGAGGTATAAGTTTAAGAATAATATAAATTAATATCTTCTTTATAAAAGAAGCTTATATTAAAAAGTTCTAAGGAGGCTAGAATTACTCTTACTAGTTAATAACTTAGATACTAAAAAGATAATAATTAAAAAGGCCTATAGTTCTTTTAGATATAAAGGATCTTAGATTATAAGTAAATAGATTAAAGCCTAATACTTTTAGCTAAAAATAAATAAAGATATATAGGTTACTATCTAGGTATATAAGTCTTACTAGAAGTAAGCTACTATATATAAGAAGGAGATTATATAGTATATAAAGCCTATAAGACCTATAGAGAAAATATACTTTAATTTATAATATATACCTAATAATTAGGGATATAAGTTTCTTATAGAGGCTAGGTATAACTTTACTAGCTAGGTAGAAGTAATGCCTATTAAAAGCTATAATTTAGCTATTATATTTAGATTTATTAAGAAGTTACTAGGTAAGTATAGTATATTTATAAAAGCTATTATTAATAATAGATTAGAGTTTAAAGGAGAGTTTCTAACTATACTATATAACTAGGGTTATAAGTATATAGTAATCTTAAAATATAATCTAAGAGTAAATAAAATAGTAAAAGTAAGGTATTATAATATAATATTTATTATAATAAAAATAATTAGGCCTAATATAATAGCCTAATAATATTTACTAGATATAGTTCTATTTATAGACTAGATATTAGTATAAGTATTATATAGAAGATCCCCTTTCTAATTATTATTTAGTTAGTACCTAATCTTATTAATAGAATTAGTAATCTTAACCTAGAGGTTAATAAGTTAGGATAATATATAAGACTAATAGTCTTTATTTAATACTAAGGTAAGAGTCCTCTTAAAGTACTATAAAGATATAGAGGTTATATATAAAAAGGTCTTTAGCTTTTAAAAGTAATTAGTAGCCTAAATAGACTAATAAAATAGATTCTAACTATAAAAGAGCCTAATACTAGTAAGTATACTAGTCTTAGTATATAATATAGTCTAAAATAATAACCTATTTTAGGATATAAAGGTAAAATTATATTAATAAGGTCCTTATAAGGTAATAAGATATAATAATAAGATAAAAGTATATTATCTTAAGACCCTAGATAAGATTAACCTACCTAGAATATATACTATAGATTAGCTAAAGGTATTCTAGAAGGATAAAGTAAGGTAGTAGTTTTATAAGGAGGATAATAGTTAGACTAATCCCTTAAAGGATAACTTTAAAAGTAATAATAAGAGTAATAAGTATATCTTAGAAGATAATAAGGGAACTCCTAATCTAGATAAATTATAAAATAATAAATTATAATATTATAATTTATAATATAAAAAGCTATAAGAAGGGCTATAAGGAGCTAGCTTTAAGAGGGGAGGACTTATTATAAATATACCTATAATATAGGATAAAGATACTAATTAATATAAAACTATAATCTAAACTCTAAGTTTCTAGCTTTTATAAAGAAACTTATAAAGAGGATAATAGTAAATTAAAAAAATAAAACTAAAAGTATTAATTATTACTATTAAAAGGAAGTATATAATAAAAAGCCTTAATTATAAGTAATATAGCTAGTTTTTTATATTTTATTTTTTATTTTTCTATTTATATAAAATTATATTTAGCTTATTAAGAGGAAGCTTTTATTACTACTTAATAACTCTTAGCCTATTTATAGTTTCTAGGAATAACTAGTAATAAATTTAGGGAGTAGATTATTAGTCTAGCTAGGTAAGATAAAGAGGAATTAGCTAGATATTAGTAACCTAATCTCTATATAAGCTATATTTACTATTATCTTAACCCTCTAGAGGCTTTTAGTACTTTAAGTAAAGCTATTAGTTATATTACTAACTAATAGTTTACTAAATATAGTTATTATATAATCTACTAAGAATACCTAAAATAAAGATATAGTCTTAAAAAGGGTATAGAATATAAGAATACCCTAAGGTAATATTTAATATAAAGGTAGTTAAGTAATAAGAGTAGAATTAAGGGTTTTAATAGCTATATATTTAGATTAAGAGTATCTTTTATTTATTAACGCGATTAGACACTAATCTAAGGATAGGGCCTAAGAGAGTCCTAGCCTTAGTAAGAAGGTATATACTCTATACCTTAAAAAGAAGAGTATATTTAGTAATTATTTTTTAAAATACTTAATTAGAAGAATAAAAATACTCCTAAAAGTATATTATTAATACCTAGTCTTTTAATATAACTAGGTAGAATATAAGCTTAAGGTAGAGAGAAGTCTTATATATATTATAACCTCTACTACCTATAATAAAGAGAATAAGGTCTCTTATAGCCTAGATTATTAGCTATATAGGAGATTAGGGGTTATAAAATACTTATATAAGGGACCTAAAGCTTATTATAATAATAGTTATTATTTACTATTTACTATAAATAATAATAATTATAAAAGTCTATTATATTAGGTATAATATTAAAAAGAGTATAGATATTAAGAAGCTTCTAGTTAGGTATTTTAAGGGTCTTAAATTTAATTAAAGGACTTAAGGGATAATTAAGTAAGGAAGTATTAAGGTAAATAAGGATATAAAAGGACCTACTAGGTAAGTTAATTAAGAAGATAAAAAAAAGAAAAAAAGAGGAAGAGGAGGAAATTATTAAAGAAGAGAAGGTATAGGAGGAGGAGTATATTAGCTATTCTAGCTATTAAGAATATATAATAATCTTATATATATTTATTATAATAAAGTTACTAACTAGTATAGACTAGTAGCCCTATATACTTAAGTTACTAAGTTAACTAGTAATTAAAGTGCCTATATAAACCTTATTTTTCTTTAAATCCTCTTCCCTCTTCTTTTCCCTCCTTTATCCCTTTAAAGCTTTTTATATTCTACTCTACCCCTTTAAACCCCTAATCTTAGCCTTAAAGGCTATAACCTCTAAAGTCTATTATTACCTTAATACCCTTAGGAGTTTTATTATTCTTATTAGTTAAGTAAGGAATTTATTTTTATATACTTTATTTTATTTTTCTTTATACTCTATAACCTAATCTATAGCCTACTACTTTATATACTTATTTTCTTTTTCTCTTATATACTAAAAAGTACTTACTTAATTTCTAATTTTTTACTTTATTATATAAATATTCTTATTATTATTTTCTTTTTTATTTTTATTATCTTTATTAGAATAGTTATATTATTTTATCTTAAAGTTAAAAGAAAGGGTAATAATTATCTATATTACTTTCTTAAAAAAAAAGAGTAAGTTAACTTACTTATTATTAAATCCTACCTATAATATTTATTAATCTTTTACTTAAGGTCTACTTAGCTAAAAAAAGAACTTATCTAGCCCCTTAATTATAAAGATCTTCTCCTTTAAGATATTTAAAAAAGCTTTTACTATATATTAAACTATTTTATAATTAAAGAGGAAGCCTAAAAAGATTATCTTATATTATACTTTAGGCTTTATAGTATACTCTTAAAATATAAATAAGCTAAAGGTACCTTACTTTTAGTTACTCTAAAGATTATTATTTAAAGACTAAAAGAAGTTATTATAATTATCCTTATTAAATTTCTAATTAAAGGCTATTCTTAACTATTTATATATAAGCTTAATAAGCCTAAGGATAAAATAAAATAAGATTAGGAGTTTATAGAAGGAGTATTACCCTTTAGAGGCTTAATTAAGAATAGACTATACTATAGGTAGGGTCTACTAGGCTATAGGTTCTAGGTTAGCCTAGCTAACTTTATAAGCTATTAGAACCTTAGTAAAGGAAGGTATTAGGTTATTATAGTATTTAATAAGAGATTAGGAGTTCTATAAATCTTTAACTCTATTTTAAAGAGAAGAAATATAAGGATAAAAGCTATAGCCTTAATATTTTACTAGTAACTTACTAATATATAACTCCCTTATAGTTTCCTTATATTTACCCCTAATATTAGTAATTAAGGGAATAAATAGTCTTATAGCTATTTAGGGATTTATAATATTATATTACTATTATAAGGCTATACTAGTAATACCTTATTAGAGTTAATAAGTAAGATATAGGGGAAGAAATAGTTAAATAAGCTAATTAACTTATCTATAAATAGCTCTATATAGACTATTATATAAGAACCTTATAATCTAAACCTCTCTAAGCTATATTAGATAGACTAGGATAAACTATATTTAACTTAAGTCTTAAATAAAAATTTCTAAGTAGATATTTTATATTATATATTAGCTAATAAGTTAAGAATTAAAAAGCTACTCTTATAGACCTACTAGCTTAGATTTATTAGTAATAGCCTAAATAAGCTTTATAAGTTAAAGCTAATTAAGTAGTTTATATTTAGTAGTTTAGTTTTATATAAAATAAGTAAGAAACTCCTAAAGGATTAGATTAGTATATTCTCTATAAATAATTAAGAAGAATAGTACTATCCTCTACTAAACCTAAAGTTTATTAAAGGCCTCTAGGAGTTTATATTTACTTATCTTAAGGGAATAAAGAGTATTCTATTCTCTAATATTATATATATAAATAAATACCTATAGTACCCTAATCCTTAGACACCCCTAGTAGAGGGACCTAGTAATATAAAAGGTCTCCTAGGTTAAGACTAGTTACTAAAGAAAAGGGCTATATATTTAAGATATAGATCTACTAGTTTTAATAGCTAGATAGTAGGCCTAAGTCCTATATAAGGCTCTATAGTTATATAAAGTACTAACTAAAGTAAGTAGAGTTTTAAGTTAGTAAACTCTTTAAGCCCTAATACCCCTAAAAGTCCCTTAGCCTAATTAGGGAAGATAGGACCTCTAGATTAGAAACTAAAGTAGTTATTAAGTAAAGAATCTATAGCTATTAAAATACTAAATACTTATTAATAACTTTTCTTAACTACTTAAGAGTTTACTCTATTAATAATATCTTAAGTCTCCTAATATTCTATAACCTTATAATAAGCCTTTACTATAAAGGATTAGGCTATTTATAAGCTAAGGGATACCTAGATTATATAAAGGTTACTAATTTTAAAGGAACTTAAAGAGGTAATTAGAAAAGCTATTATTATAGACTAAGATACTAATAAAGATAATTAAGCTCTAAGTATTATTAAGGATTAAGATAAGTTAATTTATAAATAGCTTATATATATAAATAACTTAGAGTTAGCTAATAATATATTTAACTTAAGCCTTAGTATTAATAACTTTTTATTATACCCTTAGTATATATATTAGCTTTAGAATTAGGGGAAATAGACTTTACCTTATACTAGATATATTTTAGCGCTTTAGCTAGGTAAAAGGAAGATAAGCTTATTAAGGACTATACTTATTAAGACTATCTAGTTACTAGAAGGAGATAAAGTATAAGTATAACTAATAAAGGCTTTATATATAACTACCTTAAAGGGATCCCTAATCCCCTTTATCCTAAATAAATTAGTTATTACTAGTATATAAACCTAAGTCTATAAAGCTATTACTATATACTAAACTATATACTTATCCTTAGCTAAGACCTTAATATTATAACTAGAGGCTTAAGTAGATTCTAAGACTACTAATATAGAGAAAGCTTTATAGATTATTAGGGAATAATTAATTAAGCGCGCTAAGAAACTTAAGAAGGCTAAAGAGTTATAAGCTACTATTAAGAAAGTTATTACTAATAAATAAGTTACTAGAGATAAGGCTATAGAGGGAAAGGAGGAACTAAGCTCTAAAGTAAAGCTAGATCTACTTATAAGCTTTACTAGAAGCTAAGGAGGAATAGATTAATTAGTATATAAATTTAGGAGGGAAAGTTTATTATTTATTTTTATTATTAGGTATTTAAGTATTTTATTTTAAGTTAAAAAGATAAAGGGAGTTATTTTTATAAGACTTATTATTATTTTATAGCTATTTATTTTTTTTTCTTATTATATAAGGAGGATTATATTAGTTAAATTTAACTACCTTTAGGGTTTATTTATAAGGAATAGTATAAAAGGATAATATTCTTTTATAGTTTTTAAAAATAACTTTTTTACCTTTTTTATATTTAATTTCTATTATTTACCTTATAATCTAAAGCCTTATAAGGTTTTTTATAATCTCTAATAATATCTTTACCTAATATAAAGCCTTTAATAATTTAGTAAGTAATAATACTACTAATTATTTAAGCCCTTATTTAAAACTATATATTTTCTATAATATTAACCTCTTAATTAGGAGTTAATAAATATTTTATATATATATAAAACCCTTAGAGGGACTATATTTTTATTAGTATTATAAACTAGTCTAATAGTCTTATAGGTGGTAGTAGATACTTTATATGTTTTAGCCACTTTCTTCTTTAATAATAATTATAATAGCTATAGCCTAATTTTCTATAGATTATAGGGTACCCCTTAAGATTATTATTAGGTTAAAGGTACCTATATTTAGTAAGGAAAGTGCTATATTTATAATATATCCTAGATCTTACTTAAAGGCTACTTTATCTAGAATTAAGGTCTTAGAAGCCTTAGTAGATTTTACTACTTACTAAGAAGCTTCTTTATTAGAATAAAAAGAGGTCTTATTAAATATAATATAACTTAAATTAATAATCTTAGTACCTCTTACTAAGGGTACCTAGACTAGGTATTATATAAAAGATATAATTCTAATAAGATAGCTAATATAAGCCCTTTATTTTAGCTTATTAGCTTAACCTATTATTCTCTTATAGGTTAAGATAAAGGCCTTATAACTAAATACCCTTAGGTTAGCTAGGTTAGGCTATTAATCCTAAGTAAGATACTTCTATTTACTTTAATTCTCTTATAACTAGGTCTATACTATCTTAAGTAGTATCTTTTAGCTAGCTTATTAGTAAGAGTATTAGTTTAGGAGGTAAATAGCTATTTAGTAAGCTAAATTCTAGAAGTTAAGAGGGAGGCTAGCTTATAAGTATAAGAGGGTTACTAATTTCTTTATAACACTACTAGATTATTCCTAATAGCTTTTATAGTAGGCGTAGTTAGGGGAATTAAGCCTAAATTTAATACTAGTAGCCTAAAGGGATTCTTTCTAGGCCTAGAAAAATACCTTCTTATTATTTATTAAGATAGTATATAGATTAATATTATAGTGCCTTTTTATAGTATTACTTAGGGAAAGTAGGGTATTATAAAAAGTAGTCTTCTTATAGAGTATTATAGTAATCCTAAAGCCTATAAAATAGTATATTATTAGCTATATATAATAGTTAGAATTCTAGGCCTTACTAAATTAGAATAAATCTATAGAAATAGTTATAAAGGGTATTTTTAGAAAGCTCTCTTTATAAGGAACTCTTAAGATAATTTTCTTAGCCTTTAAGGTACTATAGACCTTATAGGCTCTTTATAAGGGTTAGCCTTTAACCTTAGTACTAACTATATTTTTAAGTATTTAGTTAAACGCCTTAACGCCTAGGTAACTTAACCTATTATACTATAGGTTAATATTAGTTATTATTAATAGCTTAGGCACCCTTAAGGATATAAAAGTAGCTCTAGAGCCTCTTTTTATAGGGATTAATAACTATTAATTAGCCTAGATAACCTAGAAGATTTTAATAGCCTTTTTATTTTATTATTAATAGATAAGGTTATATTTAGTATACTAGAAGATATTCTTTATTCTTAGAATATTCTTTAAAATAATATTCTATACTAAGTCTAAGTAAAATATTATATTTATAAGTAAGAGCTAGTTTCTATTATCTAGCCTTAAGAGGACTTCTCCTAAGCTATTAGCTTTAATAGGCTTATTAAATAAGCTAAGGACTTCTTATCTACCTAGATTTAGTATCTAGAACTATAATCTATTATTAAAGATATAGTTCTAAGCACCTAAGTCTAGTAGTACTAAGTCTTCTTCTATAGGGGGCTAGGGTATTAAGTTCCTTAGTAATATATACCTTATTATTATAGTAAATAAGGTATTTTTTACCTATTAGGCTATAGCTATAGTGTCTTATATAGCCTTTAGTACCTTAGCTATTACCTTTATAGCCTTCTCCTTAGCTACCTTACTTAAAAGTAGGCTTAATAGGGTTAGTAGGTATATATAAGGTAGGACTATAAAGTAAGACTTCTAGTAGTTAGTTATATTTATAATCTAATACCTCCTTCTATAAAAGTTATAGTTTACCTTTATTTAAGGGGGTCTTATAAAATTAGCTAAATTCCTAGTAGTAGTAGGTATAGAAGATTACTATTAGTTAAGGTAGAAGTTAGTTACTACTACTACCTTTACTACTAGATTATTTAGGACTAACCTAATAAGCTAGTCTAAAAGCTTATTAACTATAGTAATATAGCCTTTTTAAATATCTAAATTAAAGATCTAGTTATTAGTATAGAATTTAGTCTAAATAACTCTAAAGACCTCCTCTATTATTATTTACTTAATATTATACCTTTAAATACCTTTCCTTTAGTACTTTTATAAAGTAAGCTTAAGGTCTTAAGCTTACTTATTAACTATTATATTCTTAAACTTCTAGGGGTCTAAGAGGTCTTATATATAATTTATTAGGGCCTACTAGGCTATATAGTCTAGTAATCTAATACTTCTAGTAAGTTCTAGATACTATTCTCTTATATTATTACTATCTTAGATTATATAAATATAGTTTTTATAAAGGGAGTTAAAAAAAGTAACTCTAAATAAGGCTATAATAGTGCTTTAGTTTAAATACCTTATTATTAGTTAATTATATTTATTTAAGATAAACTATATCTTAGTATAATAAGGAGTTATAGCTTAATCCTAAGCTTAAGACTAGTATAATAGCCTAAGAGGGTCCTATCTTACTAGTTATTTCCTAGCTATTATAGAGGAGCTAGGTTCTAATTCCTCTAGTACTAGTGTCTTTTAGTATTAAAGTCTTTTATTAATAATATTTAAGTTAACTAAGGTCTTATCTTCTTTTAAGATTATAATATCTATTACTATTATTATTAAAGGAGGGCTTCTAGTAAGAGTATAGTTAATTTCTAGCTTAATTAATATAGCTATACTATTAAGGTTAATAAGGTCTTAAATCTTAGCCTAAATAGCCTAATTTCTAAAGTCTTAATCTTAGGCTTCTTAGTCTTTTAGGTTATTAAGCTTTATAGTAAATTTAATCTTAGACTAAGTTATAATTATAGTTATTTTTTAGGCTATAAAGATCTTCTTAATTTTTAAGGCCTTAGAGGTTATTTTTTAGGTTTATTAAACTAATATATACTTAATTATAATTTTAAGGGTATAGTAGAAGCTAGATTATCTTAAATAATTAAAGTTAAGCTAGTTAATTACTAATTAGGCTTATAACTATTATGTGGAATAGTAATTAGGTATAGGGATAGTGTTAATTAAGGAGTAAAAGAAGCTATAATATAAGGGCTCTAAGGGATACCCTTATAGGGTGGGGTACCTCTTCTCTTATACTAATTTCCCCCTATTATGGGTACCTCATCCCCTTACATGGTCCCGTGACCCTCTACATTTAACAGTTGTCGCCTGGCCCAGTGGGCCAGTTCTCATACCTGATTGGCTATTCCTCGCCACCAACTGGTCTTTGCGGATTACCATTCCCCGACGTTCCATTTCTCCATTTCCCCATCACCAGGAACCCTTTTTTTGTCTGATTCACAGCACCTCTACGCCTCTCTCGCAACGAACGATTCACGAATCCTACCAAAAAAAAAAAACTCACACAATGCCTCGCCAACGCTCCTCCGCCCGCGCTCCCACCCGCGCCCCGACGCGTCCGACCGCCGCCGCCCCTACGCCCGCGCCGCAGCAGGCTCGTCCGGCTACAACCATGGCAGCGCCGCCTCAGCAGTACCAGCAGGCTCCTGCGCAGTCACAGGGCCCTGGTTTGTTTGGCCAGATGGCCAGCACCGCTGCGTAAGTTTACACCCCCTCGAAGTCGGGGATTTCTTGTTTTTGCTGCAAAGAGCGGATTGAAGGATCAGAGCTGTGTCTTCTGTGCCGTCCCCTCATGCTCTCCCCAAAACACCCCAGAGCTCCAAACTTTTCTTTTCGGAGGATTCAAGACTAACAACTTACAGCGGTGTTGCGATTGGTTCCTCGGTCGGCCACGCCCTCGGCGGCTTGTTCGGCGGCGGCGGCTCGTCAGAGCCCGCCCCCCAGCAGGTCCAGGCCCAGCAGCCTCAGCAGCAGCAGCAGCAGATGAACAACTGCGCCGGCGCGGCCACAAACTTCACCAAGTGCATGGACGATAACGGCGGCAATATGCAAATCTGCAACTGGTACCTTGAGCAGCTCAAGGCCTGCCAGGCCGCCGCCGCCCCGTACTAGACGCCAGCGGCCGGGGAACTAGCGAACGGGTGTCATGGAGGAACCGGCCGTTTCTCAAATGTATAGAAAGCGAAGCATGAAGCGACACACGATACACTTGGATCGGTTGATTTACAAGAGGGGAGAAGCAAGAACAGAAAGAAGAAGGAAAGATGACAGCAACACGGAGACCAAGTGGCAAGTGGCAACAGGCCGTTTGCTCCAATGCAGTCAATGTACAATATAAAATGTGGCATATGCTTGGCATTGTTTTCTCCATTTGACAAGTGTGTACAGTTATTCAAGTAGTCCACTCCAACTGAAATACAATCCACAGAGTCCTGAACAAGGGTTCTCACTTCTCATCTTCATCCGGCCGAGGCTCGAAGTTTAACTTGGACATGTTAGGGATGGAAAAACACCGTATAACTGAACGTACTTACTGAGTTGCCATTGTACAGTTGCTGATCGCCACGTCTATCATTTGGATTCTGAAAGGCTTGCACACGCTGGTTTCGTAGAGCCGCCGGCGAGTTGGCTGGCTGCTGGCTCGGGGCTTGCTCTCCTGGCGGGGGCGCCGTGCCGCCCAGGCCAAGGAGACCCTGGAGCCAGGTGAAGACACCGAAAAGAAGAACCATCATCTGGTTAAAGAAGCCTTGCGAGGGGCACTGTGCCTCGTATGCCGCGGCGAATCGTTGAATCGGAATCAGCAAAAGCGTAGACGACGGAGAGAGCCCAAGCTCGCGAAGTGATTTATCCTCTTCTGTGGTGTCAATGTTCTTGTTCGGAAGCGGTGTGAGAATCTGCTTGAAGTAGTACGGGCCTTGCCCATCAGAGCGCTCTTTGTCGACCCAGATTCGGATATCCTTGATGCTCTCGGTGGCCGGAAACTTTGTTCTGAGCGTGGAACCGTCCGACAGTCGCACTTGGATCGCGGCGAGGGCGTTGGGGCTGCTTGAACTTGAACGAGACGCAGCCCTGACTTGCTGCTGTTCTTTGGCGTTTGTTTCCACGGCAGCAGCACGGCCTTCTTCCCTTTGCTTCTTGCGATGCGCGGCGAGCTCGCGACGAGCTGCCTTGTCATCCTCAATTCGTTTTAGAATCCTGCGGCGCTCGTCATTTTGCTGAGCCCTACTCTTCCTGAGCAGCTCGGCCGCCTCTTTCTGAGCGGCAGTTTGAGACGACGGAGCGGGCTCCGAGTTTGCCACAGCTTTACCTTTGCCCTTGGCAGTACTGGCGGCGGCGGCGGCAGCAGCCTCGGCTTCCTTGACTTGACGCGCAGCAGCATCCTTTTGCGCTTTCGCCGCCCTCTCGGCAAGAATGCGTCGGACATTCTCGGAACCGTCTGAATCTGGGCTTCCAGAAGGAACTGAAGATGATGGGGGTGCTGCAGCTTCGTCGTCGGGCGTCGGGGCTGCGGCGGCGGTAGCGGCACCAGCAGCGGGTGTGGAGGCTACGGGCGTAGGCGCGGCAGCGTTGCCAGTGGAGAAAGCGTTGGCTAGTCGTCGGAGAAAGTCTTCCTTGGCTGTGCCAGAGGCAATGTATTCTTTGAGCTCACCATGCTTCATGATGACAATGGTGGGTGTCTTGGGCAGTGGAAAGATTTGAGCCAGATAGCCGGCCTCGTCAGAACCTGCTTTGAGACGCAGCGCGACGGCCTTGGTAGTAATTAGGCCACTGATCTGTGCTGGGTTAATAAATGCGTATATTTGCCATGTTGCATGGGGACATACAGATTGATCTTGGAGGTATTCATTCTCCCATGTTTGGCTCTCGTCGTTGTCATCTGTGGTTTGTTAGAGTTGCGTCACAGGGCAGCTGCCTGGTTCACAGTGAGCGTCTCATACCGGTAACGAAGCACAGCAACAACTTCTGCTGGTCGACCGCCGTCGAGATGCCTTGCTGAATTGATCCCTGGAAGAACATGGTGATGTGCAAATCTAGAGATGGCGAGGCTCAACGTTGGTGCGAGCACGCTGCGCAAGACTGCTTGACAAAGTGACAGGTGGCGTGCTGGCTGGAGTGAAAGGGTGTCGGCGGGGTCGTGAATCCGGGGCGATTTGAAAGGGTCAAATGAAAAGCGATGATTGATTCAATGCACTGTAGCTGCCGCCCTAGAGCGCTGGAGGATCTTGTTTGTAGGACGAGATGCAATGTCGGGCGAGGATGTCAAGGCACAGAAACAGCTTGGAGCTTGTTCGCCATCTGGGCGAGCCAAATGCCCAAGCCACAGTAGCGCCACGCCACCACTGCCGTGAAGTAAGATATGGAGTCGAGAGCAATGCAGTTGCTGCCACGTCGAGCGCGTCGATATACCGAGATCTCTGCAGATTATTTTGAATCTATCCGCACGGTAATGTATCTTGTTATTTTTTTCTCCTTCCCACAATACCGTTGTCTGTCTCTATCTGCAATTTTAGTTCATGTAAGAACAGGTTAGGCGATGCTCCACACAAGCTTTGCCCAAGCCACATACAGGGTTACTGCTGGACTGTGTGCAACCCCGCTCAGCTTCTACAAAACAAGCACGCGCCCGAGTCTTCTTCCATGCTCAACCTGCTATCAAAATGAGGCTAATTCTTCTGTTTCTCAGTCGGGTCCTGGTCTTTCATTATTTTCTTCTACACAGATGAGCCCTGCCCTGTGACGAGTGCCGAGAGCCAGTCGGAAGCTTCTCCGCTAATAATAAGCTCTCCACCTCCGTTCTCCAACGGCGTGGCGCGGGTCTTTTATTACTCCGCCACTTGACGCGGGTCGGGTTGATGACGAGAGGCTTTCTGCTTGCGCCGCCTCGAGCGGCCCTTGGTCCGTGGAAGAAACGCAATGCTGCCCCCGCAAGCATGAGCATATATCTTTACCGGGCTAACCGCGCCTGCCGCGCTCTTCTCCGACAACATGCCGCATTGCTAAGGGGGCGTGCACACCGAACCCCGCCTGCTCGAGCAGGCGGCCCTATTTCGAAGAGTACAACCGTTAAGGCGCCGGCCTTGAGAGGCACCCGGCTTATGGAAGCTTATTCGCTACCTGCGCATGGTGCGGTGTTGAGGAGCCCGCGGACGTGTGATGCAGAGCTATCCGACGTGCTGTGCTTCAAGAGGACCATCAATGAACTGTTCGTGGCGCTGTAAATAAGAACTCTCAGAGACGTTTGTCTCGGCCAAATTTACTCTTCTTTACAGTACTCGCCTTTGCGGCCGCCATCTTTTCTTTGAGCGTCGAGCGATACAACGGGATCACCTCTGACGGAGCAAGAAGCCAGCCGCGAACCCCTGTTGTGCACCCTCAGAAGCTCTGATGATGGCATGCCAAATGCATCCAGGCCGTGTGAGCCCTGTTTGTCCATGCGAAGCAGCGCCCACGCACAAAAGAAGACGCTCGGGGCAAATAGAGGTGGACGGGAGGCGGTGCGACGTCGCAGCACAAAGGAAGCCCTTGCGTGCGAGTTTTGAGCTTTATCCGGGTAGTTTACTTTGCAGCTTTGTTTTACTACTCTACTATTCCACTACTCTCCTCCTGAGTACACCAGGCTCCTACACTATTCGTCGACGTGTTTGACGACTGTTGCTTGCACGACCATCAGCAGATAAGGAGTACTCAGCCTAGATTCGCTAAACAAGGTAATATCATCCTTCCCACTCGGCGCTCACGCCGTAAAGCTTTATGGCGTGTCCGTGGAGAAATGGCCACAGGTCTATGTAGGGGAGTACTATAACTCAATCTAGCCGCTCGCTAGGGCCAATTGCAGGGCCTCAGTAGCCTCTCAGCGGGAATACTGTATCCGCGCAGGCTACCCTTCAACCCGATGTTACATTGGCACATGACTGACTCCGTGATGCCGTTGAAGGGAGACTTTTATCCCTGAGCCTTGCGCAGTTTCCGTCACAATTTCTTCCCGAAAGCTGCCTACTACAATATCGCCTTTTGATCCTCCAGAGTTATGTATTGTCTGCCAAAACAGCGGCCAGCCTTTGCAGCCTCGTCTTGCTCGTCTACAAATATACTACGCAGCCCAATCTCGAACGCGCCGGCGGCAACCGCATCTACCGCCGTGTACTTGATGAGTGCTGCTGGCCCTCCCTGATACAATACTGCTGCATCCCTTGCGAGACTATCCGCAGGCTATTTCACAATGTCATCTACCTCTGATGGCGATGATCAGGGATTAAGACAAAATGCGCTCTCACTGTTTCGCAATGAAACAGCAGCCGCCGTTCTCTACTTTTTCGCGCTCCTCGCCGGCCTTGCAGTATGTTTCTTCGTGTTCGCCGCCAGGCTGCAGTTCCCTAGCCGCCGCCGCGCAGCATGGCTTAAAGCGTCGGCCACATCTCTCATCCTGTAAGTGAACGCGCCGCATACCGAATTACCGTGGGAGCGTCGTAAAGCTAACAAAACCCCCGTGTCAAAAAGGCATTGCCTCATGGGAGTATGCTCCTCTGTGATTTGGGCGCTGCTGCATCGCACGCAAGCACAAGTCGACGAGCGTAGCCGCGCTGCCGCATCCCAGACTAGGAGAGCGCAGCAAAGTGCTGGCATTTACACCGATGCTATCAGCTCTTGGTTCCATCACATTTCGCAGACGCTGCTCGTCATCACGGTTGTCGCCACGTGCGCTTCCATGTCGACTGCGAGACGAAGCGGGAAAGCGCCTGAGGTGTGCTTGACGGCGACCTACCTGCTCGGAATCTTGCTTGCCGCCCTTGCCAGTGTCATCCTCGCGCTCGAAATCACGCGGCACCACTTTGCTACCCATCGCGTCGGCGGAGTCAAGGCCGTCGACATTGCGAACGTCGCCGCGTATACAAGGCTGGTGCTGGATTGCGTCATGGCCGCCGTCGCCGTTTTTGCGACGGCGGTGGCGGCCGCCACGGTGAGGAGAAGCGTGCGCGTGGAGGGACCGGACAAGCCCGCAAAGCTAGCTGCGTTTGGCGGCATTCTTCTGGTGTTTTCTACTCTGACGCAACTTGCCTGCAATGTGAGGTTTGGCTGGGTAGTGGTTACTGAACTGGGCGCGCCTGCGTATATTCATGTGCTGAGCGTTGCTTTCGATACCTGGCCGCTGGTCGGGGCTCTTGCACTGCTGTATATGAGTGCGAGAAGCTGGAATAAAGGATTGGCGAAGCAGCAGATTGACGAGGTTGCATAGTAGGCACTGGTCCAATCTCTCTTTAAGCCGTTGTGCAGTTTTGATGGTAGTCTGAGACGGTAGATGACTGATTCACTCGTATATATGCACGATATGGGTAGTCTGAGATGGTATAGAATTCATTCATTTGCATATACACACAATATTGTTAGTCCGAGATGCAATGTAATTCTTTTATTTGCATACGTCGACGATGTTTATTGTCTGAGATGATATGTAATTCATTCATTTGCATATATACACAATATTTGGTAACGGACTCATCTACAATTGCGGCAACAACCTTGCCGTTATATCAACTTGCCCTGAGACAGGCCATTGACCCAGTTGGTATCCTTCTTACCCAACGTCAGCAGAATATTAAGAAGCGCGGCAAGGGCAGGTTCGAGAGAGAGGCCAAGAGCCAGCGGGTTCAGCTTGTCGTCGAGAACAGTCCTACTGGCACAACCGCCAGGAACCTTGCCGCTGAAGGCATCGGCGGTAAATTTGAGAGCATCAATAATAGCAATCACCTCGCCGGTGATGTGGCCGCCCGCAGCGTAGTTGACAAAGCGCACATTAGCACCGTAATCACACCAGCGCTTGCGGAGACTGTCAGCGCCGGAAAAGGGGATAACCTCGTCGTCTGGGGAGTGATATAGCATCACGGGTACCGTGGGCGTTTCGTTCTTGTGTAGGCCCATGGTATTCTGATTGAAGACCCACGCAAAATCCTTATCGTAGAGTACGTCCTTGCCGAGGGTCTGGAAGTTAGGATCAAAGACGGACTTGCCAGCAAAGGCAATGAGATTGACCGGCGCGCACTGGCTGGTTCCGAGAGCCAGAGCCTCCTTGCCGCCGGGAGCGAGGATCTTGTCAAAGAGCGGCTTGAGGCGCGCGCCGTAGGCGGAGGGCATAAGCTGGCCGGCAAGGGCACCTGGAAGGAAGCCCGCGACCACGGTGCCATCGACGTAGAGAAGAACCTCACTCAGGTTTGCAGGTGTACCGCCAGCGAGGACGCCCTTGAGGTTTACGTCGGGAGCGTACGTAGGATGGAGGGAAGCTGCCCAGCCGCTGGCGATGGCGCCACCAGAGTAGCCATTATTGACAACCATGGGGTTCTTGTCGAGGCCGATTTTGGGGCCATAGTTGACGACGGCGCGGATGCCGTCAAGAACGCCCATGCCCGAGAGACGGCCGGGTGAAAAGGCCGCATCAGGACCCTCGTAATCGGACGACGCGACGGTGTAGCCCGAGAGCAGGTAGGCTTGAATGACGATGAACTCGAGTGACGAGACCACGTTTGTTTGGGGGGTACCCAGCCGGTATTGGTAGCTGGGGTTGCAGATGGAGGCCGACGAGTCGTAGGCCGTGTTGAAGGAGACGAAGCGGTCGCGCTTGGCAAAGAGCGGCTTGAAGATGGTAGTGACGGTGGCAATGGGAGAGCCGTCAATGGCCGTGGTGCGATAGAGCAGCTGATGGGCTTCAATGGGAGCGGGGATGAGACCGAAAAACGAAGCCACGATGGGGCGCTCACGCAGCACACTACCGGGCTTGGCCGACTCGAAGCCAGCGGGGGGCACATAGAAGGGGTCGTTGGCAGGAGTGGTGATGCGCTTCTCCGGGACGGTGAGAGCAGACGCGTCCTCGACCGACTCAAGGCCAGATGAGGGTACAGACAAGGGGTCGTTGGCGGAAGTGGTGATGCGCTTCTCGGGAATAGTGAGAGCAGACGCCAGCGGGAGGACCGCAGCAACAAGTGACAGGAACTTCATGATGAGTCGGAACGGGCGTACTGCTTAATTCAAGAGCCAGGAGGAGAAGCTGTTGCACAAGCACAGCCTTTTGATCTGGTGCGGCGACGACAAAGACATCTTGACAAAGAGGGGGATGGTAAGGGAGTTATATAGGACTCGGAGAAAAAGACTTGTTTTGAGGCAGATATTCTGAAGAAAGGGGGCTGTGACAAGGGTTCACTGATTCTGTAAGAGGCAGCGAGGGTGGGATGCCCAGTTCCATCATCCATGAGACTGCTCCCCATTTGCCAAGGCCAGTTCAGTTGCCTAGGAAGAAGATGACTCCGCAAGAGCTCCTGTAACCCCGGATTTTGGGCACGGAAGATTCCCGCACGGCAGGTAAGAGAGCTTAGAGTTCCTGCTCTTGCCCTGGTCAGTAAAAGCCTTGTCACGGACACGAGGATAGAGAGGGGGGGGGAAATGGGTAGGGTTAGAAAGCCTCGGCACACGACGACACCCGCTCGTCCATCTCCATCGGCAAGCCACCGCCATGTGAATGAAAGTAGAAAGGGGACATGTGAAAAGAATTGGCGGCTTAATAAACAGATTCGACGTCGATGAAGGGGAATGGCAAGGGAAGGGCGGGGAAGCCACAGCCTTCTCCGACAAGCGCTCCTCAGACACCCTCGGACGAGGTGCAGGCCAAGCAAGGGCCGGCCCAACGCTCCAATTCGGGCAAGGCCACTTGAAGCGTGGGGAAGGGGATTTCTAGCATAATTCGGCTCTTTTGCTGGCTTGGCATTTTTAGTCTTTTGGCAGTAACTCCGTGCACTAGCCAGCTTAGCTGCATTGTGTGGTCGTCCGAGCCAAGGGCGGGACGTGTGCAACAGCCGGCACTCGCATTTTGTCGGACATTTGAACCAGCCCGGGTTAGTTGACACGGCAGATGATGCCCTATAGGTGATGCTTGTATAGGGCTGCGCGGGGGAAAAGGTCATGAGGGGGTTGTGAGACCAGCCGGCTCTCGTGCAGGAGCAATAGTTTTGACGACAGTCGGACACAAGACGTTTGTCATGGCTTATGAACGGAGATTTTACGGCATGTTATCAGCTATTATAATTAGCGCCGCCCGCCCGGACCCGTTTTTGATCATCCGGGGTAAAAAGGTATTTGTTTTGCAGAATCTGGGGTTTAGTCGGCGAGTCATTTACGCACAGTCATACATTGATTGCACCAGGTCTATGTACGTTTCCCAACTACTGAGCATTGTCAATACAGACACTTTACAACTGTAGAATAATTTGTCGTAGACGGATCTACTGTTTTGTTAGTTTGCAAAATTGAGTAGATAAGGTGTGCCGGTGGCCGGTGGCTGAAAATCAAACTCTGACCCATCTGTAGGTATCCCCTGACAATTGGTAGCAATTACTCGTCCATCTTACGGCCTACACCCGTATCTTAACTTTTCTCATTCTATTATTATATAATCATTATACCACTAAAATCAGGGGGGGCCCGTTCTTGAGGCTGAATGAGCCACTAACTTCAAGTCGCATAACTCTCACTAGCATCCCCATCCGTGCTCTCAGGTAGTTTAGGCAGATTGACCTACTTCAATGCGCACACCTAACCCGGATGGCCAAGTCATCATCCCTACTTGCGGGTGGCGCCCGGGCATCGGACAACTGCTGCGTGATTACCTGCGGATGCCGAAGCCGTCTCGCGGCGTACAATGCCTGTCACAAACGACCATTGTGGTGAGCCCATCGGCCGACGACTAGATTGGCACCCCGGCGCCCCTCATGTTGCACATGGTTGATGGACAAGGCGGACGCTCAGCCGCTCATGTCATGATGCCCGGCCGGCCTTTTATTGACGCCCTTTGTGCTCCGTCCCCGTTTGCTTCTTCTGCCAAGTGATGCTAATGAGATGCTTTTCTAGCATCTAGAATCCATGGCGCCCCATGAGGATGGATGGCCGCTGCGTAGACCCGCGAGTATCGTATTTCAGCCGGCGGCAGTTGCCGTGAATGGCTTACCCATGGTTTTGGACACTCGTATGGCGGTCCCTTTGTCCACTTCATGAGCAGACCGGATTGGCTGCCAAGCGATGTTCCAAGACGAGGTGCGTAATCTGATGGGTCTCACAGCATCAACCATGGAGATGACTTGGGGAGAAGGGGGTGAGGGGCATATCTGACTTGGCTAGATGAGCAAGGGTATCTGCAGGGAGGATGCTAGTTGGGAATATGCTAGTTTGGAAGAGCAGCATTTCATGGCTGCTAAATCCTCATGTGGCGTCTGCAACGAATCGTGGGATTTTCAACATCTGAAATCAAGATTCTCATGCTTGCAGATGTTGGTTATATTTTGCTGCTGCGAGACTGGCCTCTTACGATTGCGGATGCCGTTGAAAAGCATGTAAACACGCCAACGCTACGATAGACTATCGTACCAGTGGTATAACAAGGTCGGACCAAAGCAGACTAATGGAAAGAACAAATGGTAAAGTCAAAGCGGCCACATGGCAGTTCTAGACCAAATAAGCTTTCCTTCTTTACTCGCCAGCTGAGTAAAGAGGCTAACAGAAAACATGTCAACGATGGCGGTGAGCCTCTTTCCCGCAATGGGAGAATACGAAGAGAAGAAAGCTCGCCATCGTTCCGCCGGATTTGCCTCGGAGCGTCGATGATGAATTTGCCATGTGAAGCTTTGCAATATTTCCGCGGTCATTCGGGCATGTTGTTTTCGGGGGAAAAGTAGCGAGCCTGCCGCAGTGGCTTCAGATGATGTGCGTCGTTGCATTGTCCCGGCAGCTAACAAGCCGAAAGTTGCAAGCTTTGCGAGCACGTGGGTTGACAATATTTGGATGTTGCCCAGAACTATACGTCTTAGGCACCAATATTTTCTCTTTTTTTTTTAACCTACCCCCAAGTACTCGTCCATGGTCAAATGTGAATTTGGTTGTCTTGCTTTTGGCATTTGCCACGAACATGTCTAAGTCGGTGTCATTGGTTTCTCACTTTCATCACCTCTTGCTTAGGGCAGCTGAACATGAATGAGGCGTCAGATAGCTGACTAGAGAATATCAGACACAAAAGTTTTGAAAATCTCAAAACTATGAAACATGAATTCGTGAGTGATGATGCCCTTTGCCTCAATGCTCGGTGTGGCTGTGTACGATACACTGAGCACAAGGTAAAGCTTGATCACCAAGCTCACCACCACAGACACAAACATGGGTGCCTGATGCAGCAAAATCACATTGACCTCGCTGATTGCGATGAAGTAGAACAACAGAAATCACTATAATAAAAACAAAAGGCAACACACAAATAAAAGTACGAGTTTGACAGCACCTCTCATGTCCCGCCATGGGACATATGTGGGGCCGTTCAAAGCGCCCCATCTTCAACTCGCAGCATCATCAAAAACGCCAACCTCACTTGGCCAACTTCCGTCGCCAATATCCCCCCCCCCACCCCCCC
>JAAHCF010000433.1:0-31709 GCA_038367545.1 Beauveria asiatica | reverse complement strand
ATATTAAAAGTATATTTATTAAGTTTTTTTAGTTTAAATAATATTATATTATAAAATTAAATAATATTAACTTATTTAATATTATAATTTATTTATTTAGAAATTTTATTTTCTTTATAAAATAATTATAATTTAAATAATTAATTAATATTTTAATAATATATTTAAAATAAATTTAATAATAATATTATTAATAAAGAATTTTTATAATTATTAATAGTTTTTATTTAATATTTAATATTATATTTTTAAATTTATTAATTTATATAATAAATATATAATATATAAAAAGTTTACTTTTTATTAATTAATATTAGTATATTAGTTAAATTTAACTACCTCTAAGGTTTACTTATAAAGATTAGTATAAAAGGATAATATCCTTTTATAGTTTTTAATAATAACTTTTTTACCCTTTTTATATTTAATTTTTATTATTTATTTTATAATTAAGAGCTCTATATAGTTTTCTTTAGTCTCTAATAATATCTTTATTTAATATAAAACTTTTAATAATTTAGTAAATAGTAATATTACTAATTATTTAAACCCTTATTTAATATTATACTTTTTTAACTTTATAAACCTCCTAATTAGGAGTTAATAAATACTTTATATATATACTATACCCTTAGAGGGACTATACTTCTATTAATATTATAAACCTACTTAATAGTTTTATAGGTAATAGTAAATATTTTATATATTTTAGCTACTTTCTCCCTTAATAATAATTATATTAGTTAAATTTTAATTATTTATAATTATATATATATAATATATATTTATTTAATTAAAATTAATTTATAAATATAATAAATACTTTTTAATTAAAAAAAAGAAAATAATATTTTTATTATTAAGAATATTTAAATAATTATATATTAATTATTTAATTTATTAATAATATTTTTTATTTACTTTTTTAATTTTTTTTTAATTTATTATTTAATAATTAATAAAAATTAATTTTAAATATATAAAAATTAATTTAATTAATATTATTTTTTTTATATTATAAATATTAAAATTAAAATTTTTTTTTTATAATTAATTAAATAATTTTTAAATTATCTAAAAAATATAATATTTATTATTAATTATTAATTATATAAAAACTATTTAAAAGTTTAATTTTAAATAATTTATAATTATATATATATATAAATAATATATTTAAAATTAAATTAACTTTTATTATTTTAAAAATTTCTAGTTATTAGGAGAAGTTAATAAATATTTATATATTTATATATTTCTTTATTTTTATTATAATATTATTATTTATAATCTTTTATTTATACTTTTATCTTTAAATATCTTTTTAAGTATTATTTAGCTTTTTTAAATACTTTTATATACTTTTATATACTTTTATATACTTTTATATACTTTTATATACTTTTATATAAACTTAGGTTAATTTATATATATTTACTTTTTCTTCCCCTTATATATTTTTACCCCTTTAAAATCCTCTTAAAATCTTTTACTTTACTCTTTCTCTATTTATTACTATTATTATACTATATTAATATATTATTAATCTCTTATCTCTCTAAGATAAAATACTTAAATTATAATAAAATAAAGAAATAAAGTAATAAATATTAAATTATTTATTATTATATTATAATATCTAATACTCTTAAAGAATACTTAATTAAGTATTATAATTATAGAAAATAGAATTATTAATATAAGTATATTCTAAGTTAAAAATAATTACTTATATTAAGATAATATTTTACTAAGATTTATATACTAACTCTTAAATAATATAGAAGTTTAAGAAAAAAGGTATTACTCTATAATTATATATATTATATTAACTTTAAATTAATAATAATATATACTACTAAGTATTTACTAAATAGAAAGAAGATTCTAAAATATTAGCTCTTACTCTCTTTTATAAAAATAAGTATAAGTTAGCTTTTTTATAATATAATAAATATATACTACTTTAGCTATAAGCTTAATAATAAAGTCTAAATATCTTAAAAGATACCTTATATAACTACTTTAAGTAGTATAACTCTAAAAAGCCTATATTATAATAAGATAAATATACTTTTTAGAAATATACTTATAAAGTTAAAGGTTTAAATACTATATAATATATTAATATATATAATAAGCTTAAGTAATAAGGCTTTAGTATTTATATTAATATTAATAACTTCTCTTAATATATTATTTAGTTTTATTATAGCCTTTTTATATATATAAGTTAAAGTATTATTAAGTAATATATTTAAATCTTATTAAAGTAAAAGTCTATACCTTTAATCTTTTACTTAGACTATAATAATAAAGTTAATTTAATTACTAGTATTTACTATTATTTATAGAATATTAGTTTTATTTAAGGATAAGAGGATTTACCTATTTAATAACTTATTCTTAATAATTATTAGTACTTTAGAAAAAGTATATAGAATATATAAGTTAAATCCTTTTAAGACTAACTTTATAATAAAATTACTATATTTTAAGTTATAAGTTTAATATATATTCTTTTTTAATTACTTTACTAATCTTCTTAGCTTTATTTTACTAGTTTATTTAATTAATACCTCTAATAACTAAATAATATTATAAATTAAATTATTATTTATTTTACTTTTCTAAATTATATTTAATATAATTTTATTAAGTAAGTTAATATATATAATATATATATTATATAATTATAAAAAAAAGGATATTATAATTATTAGTAGTAACTTAATCTTACTATATAATTAGCTAAAGTTATATAGTTAGTAATAATTTAAAAATCTAATTCCTTTAGAGGAGTTTAATAAAGTTTATTCTATCTTTAAGGAGAAAGGCTAGGATATTAATACTTACTTTTTAACTAATATAGTAAGTCTTTACTCTAATATTATAGAATTATTTTATATAAAAATAAATTTAAATATAAAAGAATTTCTATTATTTAATAAGTATATATTCCTCTAAGAAAAACTATAAATCTTTATTTAAAATAAAGGATATTTATATTTACTTAAGCTAATACTAAATAATATAAACTATTTTTTATATTTATTTAATAATTAATATATTCTACTTACTTAAATTCTTCTTCTAATTTTCTTTTATTAAATATTTTAATCTTTTTCTCGTCTATATCCCCTTTATTATTTTTATTATATATTTTCTTTTTAATTCTTTTAGTCTATATTTCTCTCTTTATTTATATTTTTAAATTCCTTAAATAAATCCTCTTTACCTTTTAATATAGTTAATAAAGCTATTCCTTTAGTTTATTATATCTCTAAGAGTATTATATCTATTAATAGAATATTTATTAAGATATTCTTATTAGTTAAATTACTTAGCTCTTCTTTCTTAATAGGCTTAGTATTAGGCTTTTTTATTTTTATTATTATCTTCTTAGCTATAAAAGTAGCCTCTTTTATAATAAACTTCTTTTTAGGTATAAGACTTACTACCCTAGAAGACTTTTATATTAATATTTAAAGTCTTAATATACCCTTAAATAAAGAAATATTATCTAGGTTCTTAACTTTATATTTATAAAAATAATATAAAATAAACTTTAAATTTCTATTTTTTATTATTAAATTAAGGTTAATAAAATAAAAGAAGTTATAAAAAAATATAATCTAATAAACTTTTTTTATATACTAAGAAATATTATATACCTTCTTAGTATTAAAGCTATTAATAAGCTTTTATTACTTTTAAGGATATCTAAGTATTTAATATTTTACTTTATAAAAGAGTTAACTATAGCCTAATAACTAAGATATAACTCTCTATAATTACTTATCTAAATACTTCTAATCTTATACTTTTAAGTTAAGCTAGTTAGATTATATACCTTTAATATAAGCTTATCTAGCCCTTATCTCTTTAGCTAATATAAAATAATATTAAAGATTATAATAAGATTAATAAGTATATTCTTTTATAAAATGCCTTATATTTACTTAACTTTACTTTTATATAGTTATTAGTCTTCTTAAATTAAGATAGTAAGGCTAAGACTTAATTATACTTAGGTAATAAATAATAAAAAAAGACTAAGTTTTAGTTAAACTATATAAGAAGTAGCTAATTATAAGTAAATAAGAAAAATAATAAGTAAATTATTTATAAGATTAATTTAATCTTTAGGAGGTATTATATTATAAGAAAAAGTAACTAAAAACTTTTCTTTATAATAAAAATAAAACTTCTAGTTTAGATAATTAAACTATACTACTTTATAAAAAAGCCCCTTAGTAAAATAAGTTAAAGATATTTTAATATAATTAAGTTAGCTTAAAGATAAATAAAAATATATAAAAATATAAAAAAGTAAAAAAATAGAGGTAAAAAAGAAAGTATAGTATATAAACTAATAGTTTTTATATAAGAGAGAAATTATAATAAAAAAATACTAATAATAGTATTACTTAAATATATATAAAAATTAAATTATATAAATTACTTTACTCTTATCTTTAAAGTTAATATAGTTATTTACTTTATTTAATATATAAAGAGCTTTTTAATTACTTACTATTACTTAGTTAAGATTATCTTAATAATTTATATATTTAAATCCTAATAAATATTTATAATTACTAGTTAATATTTTACTTATTTTTTTAATAATACTTTTATACTTATAATAATATTTATAAGTTAATACTTTAAATAAGTATATATAATTTATATAAGTACTATTTATTATAAATAATATACTAATATAGTTTTAAAAAATACTATTTTATCTTTAATATTTTTTATAAAGTATATAATTTATTTAGTTATAAAGATATATTAAAATAATATTAATATTCTATATATATATTAAGTTTAATTATAATATTAAGCTTCTTTTTTAATATAAATTAGTATTTAGTTTAATTATTTATTATTAAAAATAATTACTTTATACTTTTTAAATATAATTATAATAATATTAGTTTATTTTTATAAGAGCTTATTATATAAGTTTAAAATTATTTATAAGCTATATTATTTATTATATTAAAGATAAATAAAGTTAGTAGAATTATTAGACTTAAATAGGTTAGAGGTATAGTATATAAAAGGCTTAATTCTTACTTACTAGTACTAGCTAGATTCTAGCTACTTATAGCTATATATAGGCTTAGTTAGGACTAGTAACTTTATAGATATAATAAGTGCCCCCTAACTAAGGAAAAGAGGTAATATCCTTATTACCTATAAGACATTAGATCTAACTATAATATTCTTAGTCTCTATATAGAACTTATCTCTATAGCTCTTAACCTATTCTAGTCTCTAGTTAAGGTCTTTTTCTAGCTTATTACTATAAACACTTAGCTACTTATAGATTATTAGAATCTCCTTATTATATATTATTACTAGTAGTATTAAGATTAATAGTAGTAGTAGTAAAGATCTTCTATACCTAGCTATAAGTATTAACTAGTAAGATATAAGAAATAACTAGCTATCTAGTATAAGGATTAACTAAATAGTAGCTATAGGTATAGGTGTAGGGATTAACTAGCTAGGCGTAGAGATTAACTAGTAGGCTAGCTAGCTAGTATAGAGAATAACTAGCTAGGCGTAAAGGTTAACTAACTAGCTATAGGAATTAACTAAGGCGTGGGAATTAACTAGCTAGGTATAGAGATTAGCTAGCTAGCTAGCCGGCTAGCTACTAGCAGGTATAAGGTCCGTACTAACGGCGGTCTTAGCTTAGTATAGCGGCATACTAGTAGTAGCCCTTAGGCCCAGATAACGAGAATTTTCGAAGTTCATATGTCCTTATTTAAAAGGGGCCTATAGGTTAACTAGTACTTAGCCCACTAAAATTATACGTGCGAAGTACCGAACCAGACCCTAGTTATTTTTTATAAATAACACCTATTTTTTTACTAGCTAATAAAAAGCCGATTTTAAGCTATAATACTACACTAAATTATATATAATAGCTAAATTTAAAGCTAATAAATATATATTACTAACCTAGGAAATACTTAATAATACACCTAAACTATTATAAATTAGTAAAGAACCTTCTTAACCTATATAAAATAACTTATAAACACTAATACTAGGCCTAAGTAGGGATAAATAGACTATACCCTAGGAGAAATTACTACTTAAACTATATAGCTAAGCTATTACGGATAGTTAGTTATTAGTAGATAAAGAATCTTTAAGGCGGAGAGTCTATTACCTTATTATTAAAGACTTTAAAATAGTATTCTCTAGTATAAATTTTAATATTAAGAAGATTAGTATAAAGGTTAAAGCCCTAAAGGGATTATATATAACCTTTCTTAAGATAATAGGTTATAATAATACTTCTAGCGCCTTATATAACTATAAGATAGTCTTTATTATTATAACTAAGTAATAATAGAAGACTTATAGCTAGAGGTATAGTAAATTTATATTAAAATTATAGTAATATAGCTTTAGGGATATACTATTATTTAAGGTAGCTTTTCTAAAGTCTTAGTATACTATAGTGACTACTATTAAGGCTTAAGATAACCACTATAAGGGCTAGTATATACTAAATAATAAAAGCTCTAAAGTAGTAACGCCTTTAAGAGAACTCTTTATACTAGAAAATATAGTAGAAAGTAATTCGCTAGGGCTAGTAGGAACTTATATAGCGCGGTTATAACGTAGTTTAGCCACGCCGCTAAGGTCGCTATTAGCAGAGGTAGTAGTAATAAGGGTAGGGAAGAAGAGGAAGGCGGCGGAATTAGAGCTTAAGTAGCTAGTTAAGCTAAAAGAGGTAGCTTCTATAGACTAGAATAAGTTAGTAGAGGTTATATAAGAGGTATAGGAGATAATAAAGGAAGAGGCATTACCTAATAAGATATTAGGCTTTATAGAGTACTTTAAGGATAACCTAAAGGCTCTTTAGTAATATATATTACTTTAAAAGCTACTAAAGAAGGTATTATTTTAGTAGGTTATTTAGGGGAGTTTAAATAAGTAATATTACCTAGGTATTAGTAGGGATTTTATATATAAAAAGTAAATATATTTACTTAAAAAAAAACGTAATTTAAAGGTATTAGAAGAGAAAGAAAGGGTTAAATTTAATAATAATAGTTATTTTTTAAAGCCTCTAGTAATATTAAATTATATATAGTTATATTAAATATAAGAGGTTAGGAGTAGGAGGCTAATAAGACTATTATAAAGTTAAACTTTACTAGCTACTAGAACTAGCCTACTAGCTATAAAAGAGGGGTAAAAGGTAGGTTAAAGGTAGTAAAATTAACTAAGTTATAAATAGAGGCTAAATATAAGATAATTAGCTAGGTAATAGCCCTCTATAAGGCTAATTCATCCTCTAAAGCCTCCTCTTATTACTAACTAACCCTTAAAGGTCTCCTACCGCCTCTAGGAACTCTTTAACTTCCTTATTTCTTATATCTTTATTATCTTTATTATTAGCTTTATCACTAGGCCCGCCTTCCTAACTAATTAGAATCCCTTAAGCGGCTATTATCTAGTAATATTCCTCCCACTAACTATCTATAATCTTCTAGCGTACTTTAACTAGCTTTAAGGTATCTAAAGTAGCCACTTTCTCCTTTACCTCCTTATACTCTTCTTTAGTTAGTACTAATACCTTAAAATATTCCCTAATATCTAAATTATATTATTATATAAAGTTCTAAAGGCTAGTTATTATATATACTATTAGCTATTATATTTATAAACTATACTCTAGTACTAAGCACTAAAGTACTCTAAACTTCCTCTTTAACTTTTTAAATATAATCTTAACCCTTATCTAGGCCCTTAAGTACTATAAGTTATATAACTCTACTACTATTTAAAGAGCTTATTAGTTAGCCCTCTACTCTTAAAGATAATACCTAATACTAAGGAAAGGAACTAATATCCCTAGTATAATACTAAACCTAAAGTTATATAAATAAAATCTATAGTTAGGTATAGTAAATTTCTTATTTATTAGAGCCCTCTTTATTAATATAGTATTATTAACTAACCCTACTACCCCTACTAGTATATATAAGAATATACTATTAAGCCTAATACTATATAATATATTCTATATAATATTTAACTTCCTATTATACTAAGGCCTCTAAATCTTTAAGGGTATAAATATATATATATAAGTACTATTAATTATACTAATATACCCTATAAAGTAATATAAATAGCTACTAAAGAGGGGTTTTTTATTAATAAAGTCACTTTTAGGAATAGTTATAAAGGCATTATATAGAATTAATAACGCCTTAACACCCTTAGTAAGAATAAACCCTATCTTAGGCTATAATAGGAGGAATTAATAGGCTAGCTACTATTATATATAATTAAAGGCTAACTAATTTAGTAATATTATAACCTTTAAGTTAAGTAATACCCTCTAAGACCCCTATATTACTATATGCCTAGCTAGCTAGCTAATAAGTACTCTAAACACTAGCTTCTAAAGCTAGAAATTATTATAAAAAGCGGTATTAGGCCCCTTAAGGAACCTCTTAATAACGCCCGCCGCTAGCTTAGGGCCTAACTATCTAAATTAATATAATATTAGCGGCTACTATTATACTTCTTATGCCTAAATTATATTAATTTACTTATTAATTATATTATTAATTTAATATTTAAGACTTTTACTAGTAGCCTATTATACTAGGAATTTAATTCTCTTATTAATAAGCTACTTAATATATTTATTAATAGTATTTTTATTATATATACTAGTAGATTTAGTATAATTCTTATTTTATAGAATAAAGAATAAAGATACCTCCTAGATAAGAATTTATAGTGTATTTCCCCTATATTTATAAGTATCTTTATTTTTTCTAATATATTTAGTTAGACTAAGAAAAGGTATAAAGCTAGAATTTATATAACTCTAGGGGGGTAATAGAAAATTAAAATGTTTTTTAAGAAAAAACATTTTACTACTAAATTATGCCTAACGCGTTTTTAAGCTTAAAACCCCCGCTTTAATAAGGACTTTTAAACTTCAGGAAATTCTCATTATCTAGGCCTTAGGCCTAGTAACGAAGGTCGCGGATCTATAGCCCTTAGTCTTAGTTATAGCCCTTAAGGTTATAATAGTCACCTTCTAGGGTATAGAATTAACCCTTCTAGTACTATATTATCTAGTCCCTTAACTAAATTATATATTTAAGTTAATTAATATACTAGCTAAGGTCTAATAGCTAGTTAAGACCTAGTATAATAATTAATAGATTTAGATATAATAGTGTAGGGATTAATAAGCTAGCTATTTATAGCTTATACTTAGTAGTAGGTATTATAAATACTATTATATAGATATAGGGCTAGGATAGACTATTAGGGTAGGCGCGCCTATAGCCTAGTTAATATATAAGGTTATATAATAGCTTATTAGATTATTAAAATAAGTTAGCTATATAAGATTATTAAGATAATTAGATAAGCCTTATAAGCTAGGTATATAGTAAAGAAATAGATAGGTACTTAAGGAAGGGGTATTCTTATAGTTAAGTAATCTAGATTTTTACTAATTATTCTAAGTAATTTTAAGTAATTAGTTTTAAGAGTATTATTCTTAATAAGAACTTATAATAATTAATATTACTTACTACTACTTTATAGTATTTAACCTAACTTATTACCTAAGAAATAAACTAACTATAGATTAGAATTAAGCTATTATTATATTTTAATTAATCCTATTTAGTAAGTTACCCTTAAAACCTTAAGTAATTAACCTTTTATAATATCTATTATAAATAAAAATACTACTAATTTTATAGTTATAGCTAAAAACCCTAATACTATTAGCTTTATAGTTATAATTAAAGACCTTAATACTAAGGTTAAATACCTTAATATATAGTTAAAAAAGATAAAACTTTAAAATATAGTACCTAAAAGAAAAAAGACTATTATAATTCTTAAGTTTTTTAAACCTAATATATTTAATAAAATTAAAGGAGATATTTATACTTTTTTTATTTAAGCTAAAGCCTATTTAAAGGTTAATAAATTTATTAATAAAAAGTATATAAAGATCTTTTATATTAATAACCTTTTTATAGGTAAGATAATAAAATAATAAGAGCTAACTCTTAGAGATTACTTTAATAATAAAGAACTTAATAAGGAAATTACTTAAATCTTTAAGAAATATAAGAATTTTAAAGGAGTTTTATAAACTATATTTAATAACCTAAATAAAACCTAAATTATAATATATAAACTTAAGTCTTTAAAGTAGACTAAATTTACTTAGTATTATATATATAAGTTTAAATATATTATTACTAAACTTAATTAAGATAATAATAACTAAATAGAACTTTTTTATAATAAATTATAAGAAGATATATAAGATAAAATTACTAAAGAAGATTAACTTAATAACTTTAATAAGTTTATTAAAA
Source organism: Beauveria asiatica (assembly GCA_038367545.1). Lineage (NCBI taxonomy): Eukaryota > Fungi > Ascomycota > Sordariomycetes > Hypocreales > Cordycipitaceae > Beauveria > Beauveria asiatica. The sequence goes on along the minus strand of JAAHCF010000433.1, from coordinate 21,300 downwards.
AGATTATTAAGATTAATAATTATCTTTATACTAAATAACTTAAATATAATAGAAGAGGTATAAGCTATTAAAGTAACCCCTTATAATATAATTAGGTAAATATAAGGAAGTACTAATATAGATTTATAGTTTATAGAATTTACTTAGGTCTAATAGAACTTAATACTACTAGAAAAGAAAAAGGAAAGAAATACTATAATTATAAAAAGACTAGATACTTTATAAATAAGTATTAAGTACTTAAGAAATAGTAAAAGCTAGTAGTTAAAGGATAAGAATTAAATATAATTAATTAAGAAAACTTACTTATTTAGAATATTAGTATAGTTAATAATAAAGAATACTTCTTAAATATTAACTAGTTTATAAACTATAATAAAGAACCTATATCTAATAAAGATTAAGATTTTAAAATATAACTTATCTTAAATAAAGAAGAAGACCTTAAATTAATTTACTAAGATACTAAAGAAACTATTAATATAGTTTTTAAGATATCTCTAAAAAAAATCTATATAAATTATAACCTTAGGCTAGTTAATACCTTATTAGCTAGTCTAGATAACTTTAAACTAGTAAGAGTAAGAATTTATAGAACTAATATCTTTTATTTAGTAATTTTTAAATAAAAGTTTAGAGAAGTAGTAAAAAGAGTAAGTCTTAAAGTTTATACCTCTATAGTATAGTACCTAGTACTTATAATAAAATATCTTAATTATATAAAGATTTTATAAATATCCTATTCTTTTAATAACTATAAAGAGTATCTTTAGAAGAAGCTTAAATATTAATTCTTTCCTAAATTTAACCCTAATATAAGATATAGTTTATTCTTAAAAATAGACCTATAAAACTAGAAAATCTAAAAAAAGTACTTAAACTATTTAGACTTAAAGAAAAATAATATATACTATATTAAAGAAGAAAATACCTATACTATCTATAACCTACTACTAAGACTTATAGAAAAAGGAAACTATATACTTATAAGTAGTTTACTTAGTCTAAACTTAATTAATATAAATAGTAAATTAAATAATTACTAAGGAAGCTCTAATATAGTTATATAAAATTAATAATAATAAAGAAAAAAAGAATAAAAAGAATAAAAAGAATAAAAAGAAAAATTAGAAAATAATAACTATTATTATTAATAAGACTAACTTTTTAATAAAAATCTAATAAGTCTTTATATATTATAAATATTAATAGTAATAAATACCTTATCTTTAATATTATAATTAAAAAAATAAAAGTTTAGGTAATACTTAATAATAGAGTATTAAGAAATTATATTTTATTAAATCTTATTAATAGATTATAATTACCTTAGAATAAGAAAGATAAGCCTTACTAACTTATAAATATAAAAAAAATAATATTTAATATAATTATAATATAATAAACTAAGAAACTATATAACTTCTTATATTTATTTTTAATATAAACTATATATTATTTTTAAATATTATAATAATTTTAAAATATAATATTATATTAAGGTTACTTTAATTATAAATAAGTAATTTTAAAGTTAACTAGAGAATAAGCTAACTTTAGTAGAATATATTAAAATATAATTATAATAGTAAGAGTAGTTAAAAATAAAGAAAGGTATCTTAATTAAATTAAGACTAATTTTAAGGAATTTACTTAATTACTTAAGAGTTAAAAGCTAATATAATAAAGACTCTTAAGGAATACTTAAAGTATAATAAACTATTTAATAAAAAGCTAGAAATAGGATTATTAGAGTATTTATATTAAGATTATAAGATTAAACTTTAGTTTAGTATAAAACCTAGGTTTTAAAAGATATATTCTTAAAACTTTAAGTAAAATAAAGCGCTTAAGGAGTATTTAAAGGAAATATTATAAAAAGGTTATATATAACCTTTAGAATCCCTAATAAGATATTTAATTTTATAAATACTAAAATATAATAAGAAGCTATAACTATATATTAATTACTATTAGCTAAATAATATTATAATTAAGAATTAATACTTATTATTATTTATCTTAAAAATATAAGATAAGATAAAATAAGCTAAATAGTTTATTACCCTTAACCTAAAAGGGGCTTATAACCTTATTTATATAAAGAATAGTTATAAATAAAAAACTATCTTTTAAACCTTAAGAGGATACTTTAAGTATTTAGTTATATCTTTTAGTTTTATTAATATACTAACTATCTTTTAAATAATAATTAATAATATATTATAAAAATAACTTAATAACTTTATAATTATTTACCTTAATAATATTTTTATTTATTCTAATATACTTAAGAAATATAAGAAATATATATATAAAGTACTTTAGGTACTTAAAGATAATAATCTACTAGTAAAACTAATAAAAAGTAAATTTTATTAGTAAAAAGTTAAATTCTTAAAATATAAAATTACCTTAAGATATATTAAGATAAGTTTATTAAAAATTAAAAATATTTAAAATTAGCTTATACTAACTAATATTAAAGAAGTTAGAGGATTTTTTAGATTTATAAACTTTTACTAATATTTTATATATAAATTTAAAGAGATTACTATTTTACTAATAGATTTTATAAAGAAAAATAAAACCTTTAAAGAAACTAAAAAAAAAAAAAAAGCTTTTTAAACCCTAAAAAAAAAATCTTAAAAGAACTAATTTTAATTATAACTAATCTAAATAAATTATTTAAAGTTAAAACTAATACCTTAGACTTTATAGTTAGAGAATAACTTAGATAAAGAGATAAAAAAGAATAACTTTATTTAGTTATTTTCTTTTTAAAGAAACTTTATAAACTAAAATTAAACTATAGTATATATAATAAAGAATTAATAGTTATTATTTAAGTATTTAAAGAATAATAATACTATTTAATAGGTATAAACTATAAAGTTAAGATTTATTTAGATTATAAGAATTTTATTTTATTTATTATTATAAAAGAACTTAATAAATAATAAATATAATAATATAAAACCCTTATAGACTATAACTTTAAGATTCTATATTAAAAAAGGATATTTAATAGTAAAGTAAACGCTTTTAGCTAAAGAGAAGATTTAAAATTAAAAGGAATACTAATTAAATATCTAATACTTAAATATAATAAAAGTAAAAACCTAGTACTAGGTATTAAAGAACTTAGTATAACTTAAAAAGTAAAGCTAGATAATATTTAGATATAATAAATTAAATTATATATTAAAAAAAATAGTTATTTAAATAATTAAGAAATAAAATTATATTTAATTAAGAAAGAAAAAATCTTCTTATATAATAAATAATAGTATATTCTTAATATACTTTAAGAATAGCTTATTAAAGAAATATATAAATACCTATTATATAAATATTAAGGTATAAGGAAAATAATTAATAAATTAAAAAGATTATATAATTTCTTAAAAAGTAAGAAAATAGTATAATAAGTTATAAATAAATATAATATATATAAAAAGGTAAAAGTATTATAATATATACTTTATAAAGAACTATAACTAATATTATTACTTAAATAAGTATAGTAAATAGTTATAATAGACTTTATTATTAAACTACTAAAATTAAAAGAACTTATAATAAGAGTAGTATATAATAATATCCTAGTTATTATTAATAAACTTATAAAGTATACTTATTATATTCCTTATATAGAATTAAGTAATACTAAAGACTTAGTATATATATTCTTTAAAACTATTATTATATAATATAAATTACTAATAAAGCTTATATTAAATTATAATAAATTATTTATATTTAACTTTTAGAAATATCTTATAAAAACTATAAAGATTAAATAAGACTTATTTATAATATTCTACCTATAGTTAGATAGTTAGATAAAGATTTTAAACTAAATACTTAAATAATACTTATAAAACTATATTAATTATTAATAAGATAATTAAATAATATAGCTACTATTTATATAATAGGCTTATAATAGCTCTAAGGTTAATAATATAAAAATATTACTATTTAAAATAAACTATAGATTTAACCTTACTATTAATATATATATAGTATATATTATAAATATACTAGTAGTTATAATATATATAAAAATCATTACTAAAGTATAAAAATACTTATAAAAAGAATAAATATTTTTATAAAATTAAATAAAGTATTATATAAATAAAAAAAGATTACTAGTACTAATCTTAGAGGAGGGATATAAAGTTTACTTTATTTATAAAAATATTAAAATAAAATAACTTAATAATAAACTTAACTAAAAGAAAATTAGATTATTCCTTATTAAATAAAAAATATTAAATATTAATTATAAACTATTATTACTAAATAGAATAAAGATTTACCTAATATTTTATATATTATTACTTAAGAAAGTACTAGATAATTCTATACTTATTATAAGAATTATAGTTAATAATATTAATAAATATAAAGTTAAGAGAATACTTAGAGTATAAAGGAATATTAAGAATTATTATTATTTTATTAAATAAAAAAGATATTTAAACTCTAAAAATACCTAAGAACTAATTAAAAACCTTATAAATTATTTAACTTTACTTAAATAATTCTACTCTTAAAGAATATATCCTAATTAATTATATAAGTATTATTTAATAACTTAATACTAAATTTAGTATTTAAAGAATAAACTAGAGTAAGATTTAGATTTTTAGAAGGAATAAAAAGGACTTTTATAGCCTTTTAAAGCTATTTTACTTCCTCTTATTTTATATACTTTAATTCTTTAATATTATTAATACTATATATAATTATATATATTATTTTCTTAAACTATAATTTCTTTTATTTTTATAAATAATATACCTTAGTACTTACCTTTTTAAGCTCTTCTTTAATAGCCTTTAATTTAAATTTAGTCTTTTAGTACTAGGTATTAATATAATAGAGTTATTAAAGAGTAAAAGGATTTATATTATAATAAGATTAGTTAAGATAAATATACTTAAAGTATTAAAATAAGTCTATATTAAATACCTTATAATTCTAAAGGCTTTATTCTTTATAAAATAAGTATATAAGTATATTAACTAAATTTCTAATTATTAACTTAAAAAAAGTATTTTATTTATTTATCTTATAAGAAGGTTTTTAAGATTATATAGGAGGTCTTAAAATATAATTAAATATAATAATATATATTAATATAAGAAGGAAAAGTTACTTATTACTTAGCTAGCCTATTTAATAGCCTTAAGAATAAGACTAAAAGAGGAGGGGTATTATATTATAAATATTATTATATAAATATAAGGCTAAGATAGACTATTAGGGTAAATATATTTATAACTTAGTTAATATATAAGGTTATATAATAGCTTATTAAATTATTAAAATAAGTTAGTTATATAAGATTATTAAGATAATTAGATAAGTCTTATAAGCTAGGTATATAGTAAAGAAATAGATAAATACTTAAGGAAGGGGTATTTTTATAGTTAGGTAGTTTAGATCTTTATTAATTATTCTAAGTAATTCTAAGTAATTAGTTTTAAGAGTATTACTTTTAATAAGAACTTATAGTAATTAATATTACTTACTATTATCTTATAGTATTTAACCTAACTTACTACTTAAGAAATAGACTAATTATAGATTAGGATTAAGCTATTATTATAGTAGGATAAAGTACTTAAAGGTATTAAAATAGCTAATTTTATAATAAGAAGGTCTCCTTATAAAGACTATATATATAGTACTTCTAATCTTACTAATATAGCTACTATACCTAAAGGTACTTATACTACTATAGCTAATTAAGGCTCTATAATAAGCCTATAACTAGAATTAGGTATAAGAAGGGTAGAAAAGATATAGGAAGAAGGTAAAAGATATAGGAAGAAGGTAAAAGACATAAGAAGAAGGTAAAGAAGGTTATAGCTAGTACTAGCCAGAAGGTCATAGCTTATAGCGAGCCTATAGACGGAATTACTATGTGGCCTAGTGAAAGGTATAGCTATTAACTAGTTAGTATTAGTATTATATAGTCACTATAGGTTATAATTAGCTAATAGTTTAGTTAACTTAGTAGGCTTAGGGGTAGTACTCGTACTTAGTTAGTACTAATAGTGCCCCTAATAATACTCCTAGTTTAGTAGTCAGAATTAGTCCTTAATAGTAACGTAGGCGTAACCCGGGGACTAGATTAATAGTCTAGTCCTAGCGGCTATACGCTTATTATTAGTAATTACTACTACTTATTAGACTTAAATAGGTCAGAGGTGTGGTATATAAAAGGCTTAATTCTTACTCGCTAGTACTAGCTAGATTCTAGCTACTTATAGCTATATACGGGCTTAGTCAGGACTAGCGACTCTATAGACGTAATAAGAATATTTATTTATTAGGAATAAAAGTATTTTTAGTATTTAATTAATTATAATATAGTTTAAATAAATTTTTTTTAAATATACTTAAGGGTATACCTAATAAGAATAAGTGGATAAGTTTACTTTTTTTTTTCTAAAAATCCTATTTAGCACATTTTACGTTATCGTCCGCCGTAGGAGGGGCAGGTCGGTACCGGTTCGGGCGGGACCAGCGTTGCCCCGCCCCGCCCGCAGCTTTGTTCTTGTCGGGGCCTTGAGGGATTTGGTGAGTGCAAACACTCGACCTACACAATTTGGCCACTTGCTTCAGGTTGGCCATTTATTCCCTTGCTCTGCCACCAGGCTAGCATCTATTCAGATACCGAACTACAGTTCTCCATTGATTTCTCCGGTTTTTTACTTCTTCCTCGTCTGCCCCCCTCTGGCGTTGCGGCCCCGGTTCTCTAGGCACGTTCTTTGCAAGACCAGCAGCCTCTAACCAAGACGAGCACGTACACGGGCGAATGGGTAGACGAAAGTACCTATTTAAACACCGGACGGTTGGAGCGCACCGCTCGCTAGCGCAGCTTCGTTCCACTGTCTGTTCTCAACGGAAACGCCCGGGGCGGCGGCCAAGACACCACACTTGCACACGCGACTTGGGCGAACCATGTAACCATGGCTGCCTGTTTGGCACATCCGATCATCCTTGATTGTCTCATCAACATGTACGTCACTGATTCGGGGTTCCGATCAACCACAGACGGGCGTCGTCGGTTACTGCATCAAGGGTAGCAGGCTGGCTCTAGATTTGGCTCGGAACCGATTAGCCCGTCGACGGTCATGGTGGCGGTGGTGGTTGCGGTGCTCTTTCAATCCTTCGGTCTGCCTCACATTATGCCATTGCCAGCCCGTCAGCGGTCCAATACCAATAGATTCCTGCGTGGTAGTGGGCAAAAGGCCAGCCCCTTGCTCACTGCTCCGCAGCTTTTGCATGTGGACATTTTCAGCCCGCCGACCTCAACCAGTGTCCGGGGATGCGTTCTTGCGTGCGGCTGCGTTAGCGTGCCCACGAGGCGTCGCCTGCGGCAGCCACCATTTTGTCTGTATTACGCCGTCTCACTGATTGCCTGTCCCCGGTTCGCCGTGCTCCAAATACTGGGTGGCAGCTGAGAAACCACAGGTTCACCCACATCCATCTTCTCATCATACTTCCTCCTGTAATGGTCAAGCTATATCGCTTGGCTCTGTATAAGCACTCCTCGGCGACCCGTTTCCTTTACGTTACACCAAATCGTGCCGCCTTTGTTTCAGGCTTACAGCGCAACAGCCGACCAATACCAAGGTCACTGGGTCCTCGCGACCTTCGCGTCACTCAAGGAATATCGCCCAGACTCAACGATACGCAGGTTCTGTGTTCAATCTGAAATACTGAGTCAAAGACCGGCCCCTCATTCTTGTGACTCGTCCGCAGCTCGCACGCAAACATTCTGCGTCCAGCAGTCTGTCTGCGCCATCGCCGCCACAATGAACGAAGAGGTCAACGTGCTAACACTGAAGCCTTTCTGCGATGTTGTTGAAGAGGCCAAAACGGCCTTGGAAAATGCTGGTGAAAATGAGTCCATGTGCAAAGCGGCAAAGAAGCTTCTCAGAGAAGGCGAAAAGGCCGTCAAGCTAATTGAACCCCAGTGTACTAAGCGACACACTGAATATGGCGACAGCTTTCTCAACGCTCTGCGAGAAAATGGTAGGCCGTTTCCCAACGTCCCACCATCGGTGATCCATACCCGGCCACTAATGTATCCTTTAGAAGAAATTAAAGAACCTAGAGCGAAACTGAGTCGTCTAGTATACGGCTTCGACGAATATGTCGAGGAAGACGAGTTCGAGGCCGACAAGTATACCGAACTCCAGGCCCTCACACGAGAGGTTGCGCTCAAAATCTACGAGGTCTTAATCAGCATGAAGATGCCATCTAAAGACCACATAAAACAATCAGATCTCAACGAATTCTCCCCTCCCTCCTCGCCAATGCCCCCGCCAAGCTTTCCTATACCACCAACACCACCACGCTCCTCGGTTCAAAGCGCGACAGGTGCACCATCTAGCCCAGGACCAGGTGCCCCGCGATGCGCAACTCAGAGTGTCTACTACGCAAATGAAGAGCTTGAAAACTTCCGCGATCGACAGCCTAGCAGTGTGGTAGCTCCAGAGGACGAGCCTGTCGTCAGCCCCTCTCAGCTAGCTCCGCCTCCTCAGCAGCCGCCGCCACCTCGGCCACCCTCGGCCGACCCGTGGGACACAACTATCGTCGCATCAAGCGACGAGATTGAAGTCACGACGGAAGGTGAGCCGGTTCCAAGGCGACCGCTCGTGCCACTTCCGTTACCACGCCGGCCCTCCCAATCGGCAACATCGCCAGTCAGTGCTGGCCAACGCAGGCTCAGCCCGACACTCCAACGTCGTTCAATAGGGCCAGCATCTGGGCAGGAGCAAAGAGCCTCTGATACCTATCCCTATGACGAAGCAGAGTGGCGCCGCCTCACGAATCAGCATTATGGCTACCAACCGAATAGCCCACAGCCGAGCCCGCTACATCTTAACACAAAGCTCAAGCCGTTCCAGGAGGAAGATGGCATTGACAATAATGCCATCGATAGTGGTAAATCCGTTATAACTACAAATCGGAGGCATCACACGCACCAGGTGTCGCTAGAGTCTGGTTCCGGTGGCCCCGAACACGATACACATCGCGACACACTCGGCGGCCTTCCACAGCGTCGTTCGAGGACGGACTCTGTGGCAGAGAGTATCCTCGATCCTTATCTGAACAATGTGCGCATATCTGATCATTCACAAGAGACTGCTGGAAACTCTGTTCGCCCGCCAATGATGCCCACTCAGAGCGTGGACGACGGCCTCATCGTGGTAGAGTCAGATCGTCGGCCCTCAGAGCCGGCACCAATCATGTCACAGAAAGACTCTTCAATTGGAAGCAATTCCTCTTTTTATCTCTGCAAGGGATTTTGTAGCGGAGCCGAAGAGGTTGTGGTTGGTGGTCTAGGTGTCAAGAAGACACGAAGGCCGGTGGGCTTTACTGGAACCGCAACAGTGGCACGCTGCACCGGCTGTGTCTTTGAGCTGTCTTTCCAAGATATTGAGAACGACTTGGGCAAACAGGAATGTGGCAACTTTCGGCACGTTGGTGTCGGCTACCGCTTGCGATTCCTTCAAAAGAGCCATGTTCACACCAAACGCCCAGATGATTTTCTATACGGCTGTGTATTTTGCATTCGCCAAGGACGAACCATGGACCCCAGCGATGCCACCATCTTCTTCAACGTCAAGTCGCTCTTTAATCATCTCGCGCGCCACCCCAGACCACTACCCGAGGTTCCAGGCGTCGTCGTCGTTGATCAGCCGAACGTGCCCGAACAACACCGCAACGATTACGACCTGCACTTTATGAAGCCGCCGGTGCCGCACCCCGCACTGGAGCACGAACAAGAAATAGCCGCGATGCCCGTGGGCGTGGCCAGAGAACCTGCACGTAAGATGTATGGTCAGAGACTGTTAGCAGACCGCACACCTGCCCTCGAGCTCGTGGTCGGCTCCAAAGTGACTGGTCTCAGCTGGCCAGCCAAGTATAATGGAGAGTGGTGCATGGGCTGGTACGACGGCGTGCACGCTTCTGTTCCTCTGGAGACGCTGAGACTGGAACCTCCTCCGTCGCGCGACATTCGCATGGACGGGACGAGTCACATCCGAGCCAAGGCAAGATGGAAGTTTGCGCACAAGGACAAGGACAAGACGGAGTGGCTGAGGTTTGACAAGAACGAAGTCATTACCAACATAAGCTGTAAGTGGGGTCCCCGGACAATATTTCTAAGGAGTAGGGCAACCATGCGAAACGGACATGGCAACTGACACGCGGAATAATCATATAGGGCCCTATCCTGAACATTGGTGCTGGTCCGGCACAAATGCCAAGGGCAAATGGGGTATATTTCCCCAGGCATTTCTCGACACAAACACGGTGCAGGAGCTGTCGCCTGCCGCCGCCCAGAGGGTCAGCAGCCTGAGCAGCGAAAAGAACAAGTCGTCGTCGATTCTGCCAAGGTTTTCCGTCCGCAAGGCGCAGGGCCCGCCGAGCATTGCCTCGAGCCGATCTTGATGCTGGATGTGGAGCGGGTGGAAGCGGGCCCTTGTACCTTCTTTTTTTTTCCTGCCTCTTCTCTTTTGCGCAATATTCTGGAATTTGTTTTCTTTTCTTTTTTTTCAACCTTTCCTGTATATATTGCAAGGGCTGTCTTTACCGTGACGAGCAAGCTTCAGCTCTCTGTTGCGTTGGGATGATGGCTTGCCCTGCCAAGTCGGCTTCCTTTGCTTTAGTTTAGACCTGTATGCGGGGGCGTTTGCCCCTCTTGATACCTCTGCTTCTTTTTGATCTAGATCATTATATTCAAATATTCAAATTCAAATATACCTGTACAATAGTGAAAGCGTTGGCAAGCGCAGACGAAAGAGCATTAGCAGCCAAAGGTAGTCGAGATGTAAAGATGACAAAACTTTTGCAAAACGCAATTCCTGGCCAAACATATTCTTGCTGAAATGATTCAAATTCAGGTATGGTATAATATTAGATTATTATTCGGAGCCGTTTAATCATTCACCACTCATATAATTCCCGTCGCTTTTCCGAAATCGAGCCGCACTGTCATATATCCCCTTACCAATAACGCCCATGTTCCCTTTGCGGTCCTTTCATCGATCCATTGCTCTATTGGTCGACCAACACCTTCCCTCACGGATAGTCCTTCATACCCGCCGATTCGCCGCTGCGGTCTTTCAGGTAGGCGTACCTCGGGTCGTCCCTCACCAGCGCTGGCAAGTCTTGGTTATTCTCGATTCGCTCAAACTTGTTCGACCTGCGGCCCCAGATATCGACGCCCTCGCGCACGGCGTTGGCGATGCGTTCGGGCTCGCGGTATTCGGCTCCATTCATCCACTTGTGGGAGAAGCTCGCCATCTTGTTCAGAAAAAGCTCCATCGAGTCGAAGCAGCTGCTGCAATGCCAGCTCGAGTTGGCGTACTTGCCCGACTCGCGCCACCGCGAGATGAAGTTGCCACCGCGGCCGGCGCGCAGGTTGTTGGGCGTGAGCGTCTGCTGCCCGTCATAGAATGTAGCCTGGGGATGGTGCCACTCGGGTCCGATGCTCTGAAACTGAAACGAGTAGTAGTAGAAGCGCGAGAAGAGTGTGAGGCGTCGGGGGAAGTTGCAGGCGCGCAGAGTACGTAGCGTGTCGGGTCGTGGTATTTCGTCCACGTCGGCGACGACGAGCACGTCGCCGAGACGCGGGGCGCGATCACCAGTCAGCTTAGGAAAGACTTGCTCGTAGCTGGCGTCACGCTGCAGATATTCGAAATCCCATGTCTGGTGAGGATGGAAGCTGCTGGGGAATTCTAGCTCGTGGTAGAGCATCTTGTCGTGGTACTTGGCGAAGCGGTCCCAGTTAGCCTTAGCTAGCATAGGCTTCGAGTGGCCGTGGAATGTCTTTGGCGATTCCACGATGACGAAGAGGTCAACCTCGTCGTATAACGCATCGAGACGAATTTCGAGCCAATCGAGTTCGGTGTTGACCATCGTCAGGTCGTAAATTTTTCGACGGGAGCCCGAGGCTGTCGCGGGATAGGCAGTGAAGCCATGAGAAGCGCAGAGCTCGTGCGTTTCTGGCGAGTCCTGTATCGTGCCGAGTGTAAGCAAATCCTCGTTGGAGGTCAGGTACAACCTCGACAAGACGAAGAAGATGCTTGCGCAAACGACGAGGTAAATCAATGACTTGTATGGCTGCTTGGAGGGCAGCGCCCGCAGCGAAAGGCCCATGGTGCCCGATAGGTGTCCTGCCGTGTCAGAATTCGGGCGGAGAAGTAATAATCTGAAGGGGGAGAAAAAAAAGGGAAGCCAGACAAGCTGGATTGTGACTGGCGGTTGGGAAATGAACGCGTTGCTAGTATGCGAGGTTAGGCAACCTTTGACCCCTTTTGACGAAATACGGCAAGTTGGTGTCACACAGAGACTTCAAATAAGCCAAATCAATTCTGGCGAGTTCCAGTGATGACATCAACCAGCCCATCAGCATCATGGTACTTGGGCTAATAAGATAAGTGACATGCGCAACGGCCAACGTCAATGACAGCCACAATGCACTCCTTGCATCTGTGGCTTTTCAGGCCTCGAGGCAAAGCTGCTGAGAGCGGGGAGAGATTGCCATTGCAGGTGGTATGGGGAAGAGGGCCGTCTGTCAAAACATCAATGCAACGCTGATGCTTTATGGTTCTCCATTCTGAGTAGTTGGCTAAAACGAAGCGTGAAGCACAGCTGCCTTGTGGTAAGAATGGCGAGCAATTTTTCAGGCGAACGACTGCGCCCAACCCCCATTACGCCAGCAGGCGGGTACCAAACTCCATTGCTGGCTCTTATTCGAGGCCCGGTCAGCCCGTTTGCCCATACGGGCCATACGTACTACCTATGGGCGGGGTTGGGGCTCCATAGCCCTATAATTTTACTAGATCAGGGGCATCTGCAGTACCCCGTTGTGCAGACTCGCAACGTGGCGGCTGTTCAGAACGGCCGATCGGAGGCTGTGAGTCCGTCTCATGCAGAGCATACCAACAGCAGTAGATGTAATTGCTTGACCTCTCTCCTAATCGAGCTGCGAGGACTCCGTATCTGGCGATGAACCCCCGATTGGCCATCACATTCGAGTGGAATCGGAAACAAAAGCCCACTTCGCAATGTTCCGAAGCAAGTGGAGTTGGCGCCCCGGCCATCAAAAGGGACGCGTCATGCTAAATAGTTACCAGTATGTATATCCGTAATTATAAGCGGCTTGCCAAGGAGCACGGATACGCTTCTTTCTGGATAAATAGATAGTGAACCCAAATGAAGTTATCCACACCTTATTAGATGTAGTTGGATGTACGGATACTGCTGAGCATTTAATGTAGAATTTAGCGCGCCAGAGTTTTGGGCGGTGGTGTAATCCGTACTCCGTATGAATACTCAGAAGCGACTATCACTCGCAGCCTTGTGAGGCTAACTAGCTAGCGTCAGATGACCGGATCTTGACTGTGATGCAGCTTCGAGTCGCTGGCGTAAATGGGCAAGCGAGGAGACGAGTTCCTCCGCCGGGCAGACAATTGTCCCGTGGCAGCCGCGAGATGTGGCCGCAGGCAGGCAAGCAGCGATAACAATTGAATGGTCGGGCATGCTGGAATTAGCCAACTATTTAGCGGTTTGATGAACCGTGCATTTCATTGCCGTCATCCATTGTTGTCGCGTTGGAACGCTCTCCGTCGATCATTATTGATGGGACGAATGCCGATCAAGCTACCAAGAAAAACCGCACGGCTCCTTTCTGTTGGGTTGTTCTGGTGGTGATAGACGCGCCAATACGCATCGCAGAAGGTTTCACAACGGATACGTGCCGTTTCTGGCAAATAATAAACTTTTGTTATCGGAGACATGCTGTGATACTGTGAGCGGGTAGACACATGTCTCGAATCGCATCAAGATGGGCGTACATACCATGGATCTGATCACGGAAGCTAGTAGATAGATACCTGGGGGTGCATACGTAAAGGCTGGCCGGGTGGGCTGACAACTTGGATATTGAGACGCATTACAATACGAGACAGTAATTTTCGCGAGGAGAATGCTCGTTTGATGGCGGGACGTGCGGAAGTCGCCCTTGATGTCTCAAGATTTGGGTGCCACGGTGCCAGCGCACTAGCCACCCATTGCCACTGCTTGGTGGCTCACGAGTCACAGAGGTACAGTACAGTGGCTGCCAGCTGGCACCGCCCATCACTGCCGAATGGGTTCCTTCCGAGCCCATTGACCACAATAACTAACAAACCCATTCTTTCCCACAACCAGATGCATGCCTATCCAACCAGCTTGGCTTTTGTTTCGCCTTTGGTCGCGACAGACGATCTGCGCTTCACTTCACTTTCGACGTGATTCTAGAGACTCGATTCTAGAGACTCTAGGCCCTGTTGACCCCCTCGCTGGCTCCCTTTGCTCATCTTCCAACGCAACCTTGGCGATGACGTCGGTCACAATCTAAGCCTGTACAATAGCTACGATGCGCCACCGCGTTGCATTGCATACCGCCCTATTACCATCAATCTCACGGGGACCGGCGTCAAGTGACAGAATGACAACGTGTCGGCCCCCGCCGCGCCCCGCCTCCAGAAAGTCCGTCATGGAAGCCGTCTAGAACTGCATAGTCCAATGAGAGATGCATACAGACAACCGTCCTCCATCCAACACATTACTACTACTGGATTATCGACTCACTGGAACTTCTCAAATAACTCAGGGACCCTGTCAGGCTGTCACAAGTCATCGGCCAACATTTGTCACCCTGGCTCCAGCTAGTTTCGGATCAGTCTTTGCGCATCATGCGCGCGCCACACCCTCTCTTTCTCGCCATTCCACAGCCGGCTCGATCTTGCTTCCCCTGCTTTTCCAGTAGGGGTTGCACGGTTGCACGGTAGTAGCTCTGCAGCGTCTCCTCGTCTATGCAGGCAAAGGACAATCATGCACTCTGCACTGTGTGTCCATCCGGTGACGCTCGTCAGCAGCACCGAGAGCATGGCGCCAATTGGCTACGCTCCATGTCAGCAGACTTCAATAACTTGTTGCTCTGTTCAGACATGTCCGTCTGCTCCACCAATTACTCTGGGCGCGGTTGGACTTGTCGCTGCTGTAGTGTGTCCAACCATATCTGCATTGTCGTGTTCGATGCATACCCTCCCTGTCTCACACGCCCATATATGTCCCATACTCCCTATCAGCCCTACTTTCTATACTTATATATCTTCTTTGGCTATTCCCCCAAACCATGGAGTCCTTTGGCTATTCCTTCGTATCAGTAACAACCTCACTATGTTGTTCTTGTCGTCTTGGGCTGCAAGCCTCCTCTTGGGGCTTGCGATGCACACGTCTGCTACGCCTGCAGCGGCCTCGATCAATTTTTTCCCTGGCTCTCTCATATACGGCCCATATGTCGCATTCGGTGTCAACAGTCTGAACAGAAACTGGTACAATAACAATACCGGTCTATGGGGCGAGCTCTGGTGGAATAGCGGCAACGCCTTCACCACCCTCAGCGAATTTCTCAGGATAGGTGCACTCTTTGCGCTACCGGTTGGAACCACCGAATACATTGACAACACCTTCAAGAGAGCCCAGATCGTTGACGTCCAGACAACAAAGTACATAAACTTTGACAAGGGTGGTATGGTGGAATCCCACTACTGCATCGACGGCGCCGGTGCTTGCGCCACGAAGCGCGACGGGTCTCCCGCCAAGCGAGGCTTCAAAAACTTTCTCAATGAATTTTACGACGACGAAGGCTGGTGGGCTCTTGGCCTGATCCGTGCCTACGATGCCACCTACAACACAAAGTACTTGAATGCTGCCGTCACTATATTCGAGGATATGCAGACTGGCCTCGGCGGCCCTTGCAATGGTGGGATCTACTGGAGCAAGGAACGAAAATATGTCAATGCCATCGCAAACGAGCTCTATCTTACCGTTGCCGCGTCGCTCGCGGGCCGCCTACCGACTGTACCCGAATATCTCGAGATAGCACAGGACCAATGGAGCTGGTTTTTTAATAGCGGTATGATCAATTCGGATAATCTCATCAACGACGGATTGAATGGCGACTGCAAAAACAACGGCCAGCCCACTTGGACGTACAACCAGGGCGTCATCCTTGGCGGCCTCGTTGAGCTGTCTCGCGCCACTGGCGATAGGGGTCACCTTGCAACGGCCTCCAAGATTGCCAAGGCGGCTATTGGCAAATTATCCAACAAGAATGGCATCCTTGAAGAAGTTGGAGGTTGCGAATTCCAACCTGGTCGATGCGGTCAGGATGGACAGCAATTCAAGGGCATCTTCATTCGTAACTTGGCTTATCTGCATAAAGTTGCTCCTGATGATGAGTTCAAAACTTTTATCCTGAACAATGCAAAATCCATTTGGAAGAATGATCGCGAGGCCAGCTCCAACAAGCTCGGTGTCGCCTGGGGCGGCCCATACTTTGACGCTACTAGCGCAACACAGAGCAGTGCTCTGGACGCTTTGGTTGCAGCGATTTCGGTGGCATAATTGGTGGCATAATTGGAGGCAAAAGTGCGCCAAAATATTCAATCATTTTATATCTATCTATGTTTTCAGTAATGAAAAGTTGTCAAACACGGTGTGTCAAGTTTGCTATCATGTTCTGCTCCGCCGCTGGGATGATGGTGTAAGGCGACGGCAACGGACAATGCTTTCCTCGGTCGGGTGCACTTGGCCAAGTCGATTTCAACTATGCAAAATCCCCAATGATTCTAGAGCTAGACAGAGAAGCAACATTTGCCGATACGGTTCATGATGCATGATAAATTTTTTTTTTTTTTTTTCAAGTTACCCGCCGGTATCATGGTGCATGCTTGCCCGCATCCTAAGCAAAGTGGATCACGACGTCGTTGGCCAAGCCTTGACCTCGCCTTCGCAGCAACACATTGCTTGAGCATCCTAACGGCCGACTCGCGGGAACGGAGGCCTGCTGATAAGTGGCGGTCAATTTCGGACCCGGAGACGTCTCCGATATTAGGCTGCAGCACTTGAGCTTTGTTGCCGCAGTTTTGAACAGAGCTCGCTGACAATTTTGCTGCCTGTTTACTCACCGCGTTGCAGTACGAGGCTTGCCGGCTGCCAAGCTCCATGCCAAAGAAGGATATTGATTTGCAGGCCTCCTTGGGCTTAGAGTCCTCAACAAACCCGGTTTCGCTGGCAAGATGAACGCTGTCGACCAAGACCCGGACAACAAGCTCCAAAAAATCTCCAACCATCTCCTTGCGGATCTCGACAAGGCGCTGGTCACATATCTGCGCAAACCAGACGGCAGCGGCGGCACAAGAGTGAGATCCCTTATCTGCGCCCGAGAGGCATTTGCCGCCATCTGCGACGTAAGTTTCTACCATCTAGCCGTCTTGCGGCCGAGACACCGAGACACCGAGACACCGACACGCCTCAAATGCCCCGTCCGCTGACCCGTCTTCTCACCAGGTGATTGACAACTTCCAAGAGCTCCCTCAGCTGCTCGACCCGCATCTCCCCAAATGGATCCCGTTTCTGGCCAAGTCGTATCTGGAAGATCTGACCACGCCGCGTCGCAAACGCGACAGCAGCGTCAGGTCCCAGGCTCTGGTTCCCGTCTCCTTTGCAATTGCCAAGATCCTCTACACGTTTTGCAAGGTGCGTGGCGAAAAGGTCATTGTGCGCTTCTTGAATGGCGAGGCCAAATACCTCGAGCTGCTGCTCTCCTCCATCGAAGAGGCAGAGGCGCAAGCCGTTACCGCACCAGCGCTCGATCCCAGCGACGCGCTGTTCACGCCTGCAAAAGGATGGGAGTGGGAGCAAAGGTACATGGTGCTGCTGTGGCTGTCGCATCTACTGTTCGCACCCTTTGACCTGGCGACCATTTCCTCGGTCGAGTTTGAGGAGGATGCGGTGCCGCGAATCGACGGGCTGCAGCTGCAGGAGAACCTGCCCGGCATCACGCTGCGGATTCTGCCGCTGGCCATCAAGTACCTGGCCGCGGCCAGCAAAGAGCGCGACGCCGCCAAGGCACTGCTCGTGCGCATGGCGATGCGCAAGGACATGCAAAATCTGGGCGTGCTGAACAGTCTGATTAATTGGGCCGTTACCTCGATCCATCCGCAACGCGGCGTCGAACCGCGCCCAGCATACTTTTACCTGGGCGTGCTCTCGTTTCTCGCTGGAGTTTTGCGCTCGTCGTCTGAAACTTCAGATTTGGACGCGCACCTCTCCTTTATCTTCAAGGCCGTGCATGCTCTCACTCTGAATGATTCCGATGTGTCCAAGGCCGTCAATGCGCTGGCGTTGGCGCGAAAGATGATCATCAAGGTCATCCGCTCGGTAGTTGTTACATATTTACGCGGCAGCAGACAGGACATGCAGAGCATGGAGGTTACGGAAACGGCGATTGGCTATCTGCTGGAAAGCCTGTCGGACAATGACACGCCTGTGCGCATGTCGGCAAGCAAATCTTTGAGTGTCATTACTCTCAAGCTTGACCCTGACATGGCCTCGCAGGTTGTCGAGGCGGTACTCGAGTCGCTCAATCGCAACGTGCTGTGGAATAAGGAGGAAGTTCAACAAGGTGCACGCCCTGTACGCGATTTATCGGCAGTCAATCATTTGGAGTGGCATGGCCTCGTCCTCACGCTCTCTCACCTCCTTTACCGGCGCTCACCGCCCGCGAATCAGCTGTCGGACATTATACACGCATTGCTACTCGGACTGTCCTTTGAGCAGCGATCTTTGGCCGGCACCAGCGTCGGAGCCAACGTTCGCGATGCTGCATGCTTTGGCGTCTGGGCCATCGCTCGTCGCTACACTACCGCCGAACTACTCGCCGTTCCAACCCACTCGGTATTCGCAGCCAAGGCGCACCCGCCGGACAGCTCCATCATCCAAGTCCTCGCCACGGAGCTGGTGACCGCAGCCTGTCTCGACCCCTTTGGAAACATCCGCCGCGGCTCCTCGGCCGCTCTGCAGGAGCTCATTGGTCGCCATCCGGATACCGTTGAGCAAGGCATATCAGTCGTGCAGACCGTAGATTACCACGCTGTCGCTAGACGCTCGAGGGCTATTCAGCAGGTAGCGTCGAGTGTGACGCGGCTTGCCTGCCAGTATGGCGACTCTCTTCTGCATGGCATTCTAGGCTGGCGCGGCGTCGGTGATATGGATGCCCCGTCTCGGAGAGACTCTGGCGCCGCGTTTGGAGTTCTCACTAAAGTGATGGGGGAACATTCGGTAGCAAACAATCTTTTTGAAACGTCTATTGATATGGTGCTGGCCAGACTCCAGGGATTGGCAACAAGAAAAGTCGAAGAGCGGCATGGTTTGCTGCTGTGTCTATCTTCGGTTCTGGACCAATTTTCAGGGTTCGAAAGCTCTGGCAGAGCAGGCACCGAAAAGAACACGGTCGTCGCAGTCTCAGCAGTATCTCGTATCCTGCAGGATTGCCACGATACAACGTATAGGCGGCCGGAACTCATCGCAGAGGCAGCGAGCCGACTTGCGGTATCTACCGCGCCTCTATTACAAGCGTTAATCGGCTACGACACGCGAGATGAAGTCCTCGAGTCTGGAGCAAAACTTCTCTCACCCAGTAATTCCGGCATGTACGTCGTCGAGTTTCTTCGACATGTCCGCAGGAACGTGCCACGGAGTACCACCATGGCAGAGTTCGCCGACAAGCTCAAAAGTCTCATTGCCACATGGCTTGAGTTTTCCGAGCCAGAGAATGTCGACGCATCATCCTCTGCAGCTTTGCTCCTGCTGATCATTTCTACCGACGAGGACCGCACCCAGCTGCTGCTAGAATGGGCCAAGCTCGTGCAATACCGCTCCGCGAGCAGCGCCACCACCATCGGCCAGGCCTACTTCCACGCGCTGGCCATGGCGCAGCCGCTGGCACAGGCAACCTCGCAGCACGGCGAGTGGGACGACGTGGTGAGCGAGGCGTTGGTGGCGCGCTGGCTCGCCGACCGGCAGGTGGACACGCGCGTGGCTCTGCTGCAGAGTCTGGTCCGCACGCGTCTGCTACGCAGCAAACCGCTCGCGTTCCTGCCACTGCTGGTGGACGGCCTGAATGACTACACGACAAACGCGCGCGGCGATGTCGGCTCGCAGGTACGCGTGCAGGCGCTCAAAGCGGTCCAGGTGCTGTGGGCACAGATTAGCGAGGCGACTGGAAAAGAAGAGTGGGTGGTGCAATCGGTGCAAAAGCTCTTCTACGCAATCTTGCGCTTGTCGGTAGAGAGGCTGGACAAGGTGCGCCCGGAAGCGCAGTCGGCGTTGTCATTGGCCATGCAAAGGAGGTACTGCCACGCTGCTCACCCTCATCATATCAAATGCTCAACTAATCTCTACTGCTACAGCGAAACAAAGGATTTCGATCAACTCTCCACCTCTTCAGAGCAGTACTTTACGACGCTGCTCGAGCTCCTCTCCTACGGCAAGCTGCACAAGTCGGTCGCCGCCACGGCCACCTCTGATGCCGTATCCTGGACCTCGCAGCTCATGGCCGGCCTCGTCACGTCGGCCGACACGGGCCAGGAGGACCTCATCATCACCAGCCGTGCCGCCCTCGTCTCGTTTTGCCAGGCCGCGCCCAGCCACTTGCGGCAGGTGTGCGACGCGCTCGTCCACAACCTCGGGGCCTACCTATCTGAGGACCGGGTCGTCGTGCCGACGCTCGAAGTGATTGCGTACCTCTTCCACGCAGGGCTTTTCCAGCGCTGCGGCGGCGGCGGCGGCGGCACAGATACGGTCAGCCTGCGCAGCCTGTGCCTGCAGACGCAGCGGGCCGGCTACAAGACGGGCAACGTGCGGAAAATTCTCGCGTGCGTCAAAGTATACGGCTGCGTGGCGGCCATGGAGGAGACGGCGGAGCAGGGGCCGCCAGAGGCGAGGAAGAGGCTTGGCGCGCTCATGTTTCACCCGTGGCCGCGGGTGCGCATGGCGGTGGTCGACGAGCTCTGGGGGCTGATGGGGAGTGGCGAGGACGGCGCAGGCGCGGATGCGCTCCTGGGTGTGGATTGGGGGAGAGCGGACAAGGCCAGCGTCAAGGCCGTGGTGGAGGAGCTGCAGCTGGTGTAGTGAAAGACAAGACGCTGTAGCTAAAATGCTTGGTCTTGGACTTTTGCGCGATGCAGAGTAGAGGCAGAGTTGTGAATGATTATGTAGTGCGTCTAAGCACCAGCAGTTGTCGCTCCATTTCCGACATGGGGTCATGCGGCCTGCTAGA
The DNA here is from genome assembly GCA_038367545.1 of Beauveria asiatica. Lineage (NCBI taxonomy): Eukaryota > Fungi > Ascomycota > Sordariomycetes > Hypocreales > Cordycipitaceae > Beauveria > Beauveria asiatica. The sequence continues at coordinate 86 of JAAHCF010000433.1, read as the reverse complement.
CACGTACTCGCGAAAAGAATGTTTCTTTTTTTTTTTTTTTTTTTTTTTTTTTTTTTCTTGGCGTTTCGCCTACCCGCCTTCCTTTT
>JAAHCF010000432.1:0-31998 GCA_038367545.1 Beauveria asiatica | reverse complement strand
CTCAACACCACCAATACCCTACAGCCAGCCAGTCAAGCTCAACGCCACGAATACCAGTATCATCACAGTCACCAGTAGCCAGCCAGTCAATTCCTACAGCCAGCTAGTCAAGCTCAACGTCACGAATACCAGTATCATCACAGTCACCAGTAGCCAGCCAGTCAATTCCTACAGCCAGCTAGTCAAGCTCAACGTCACGAATACCAGTATCATCACAGTCGCCAGTAGCCAGCCAGTTAATTCCTACAGCCAGCCAGTCAAGCTCAACGCCACGAATACTAGGCTCATCACAGTGACCAGTAGCCAGCCATTCCATTCCTACAGCCAGCCAGTCAAGCTCGACGCCGCCAATACCAGCATCATCACGGTCGCCAGTAGCCAGCTAGTCAATTCCTACAGCCAGCTACCTATAACGCAGCTGCAGAGCATCCACAATCAAGCATCATTTTTCTGCCGTTTTTTGCCCCACTTCGACCAAGTCTGAGGTTTGTTCGACCAAGTCTGAGCTGGTCCCCCAAGATTTTTATATACGATTGACAAGCCAGGGATGGCTACCATTATGATATAATATACAGCCCTACCTGCGACGATTCATTACTCTATCATCTCATCGTCTAACTTGAACGAACTATATTTCTGATTCTTACTAGTAACTGTACTTTTTCCTTCATCCTATCGCCAAGATGAAGGTCTCGGTTATCGCTGTTGTCGCTATTATTTCCGGAATAGCTACGGCTTGTACCCCGAATGCTTGTACATTAGCTGCTGGAAAATGCACATCCTGCGAAAGAGTAAGTTTTCCACCAGATTAGCTATGGCTCAATAATGGAAGCTTATGCGGCGCGCAACTCTAGTGTCGACGCGAACCGGACTTTGCAAAGTGCAAGGCATCGGTTAACAGGTGCAACGACGCGGCCCGCGCCAAGTACAACTGCTCAGTTGCTAAATGCGGTGAAACCTGTTTCTGAGATGTCGCTTCTTGGAGTACACATCACTCCTGCCATATTGGTGACGCTGGGGATCTTTTCGCTCATTGGCTGGGGGTATGTTTTGACTTGAGCTTTCGGTCGTTGTATCGAGTTCTCACTTGAGTTTAAGCTCGGCCGGCCGTTGGCGGGTTCCTGTCACTAGTTCTTATTTCGCTTCTAATTCGAGGGATCTGTAAGATGGGGCTTAGTTTTAAAGATTATTTTATTTTTATCTTACCTTTACTTGATCTTCTATTATAGGGAACATATAGATAAACCTAAGAAAAAGTCGTTCTTATATTAAATGATAATTATATTTATTTGAAGAACTATAATACCTTATTAAGTAGGTATAGTATAGAAGTATAAGGTATAAGTATAAAAATTAGTAAAAAGTATAATTTACGTTATTAGCTACTATATCTAGCGTGTTTATCTTATATTAGGGTAGTCTATACCTATACTAGTATCTAAGATAGAAGTATTTTATCGTGACTATATCTATAACTAGTAATATATAATATCTAGTTATTATATATAAGGTAACCTTAGGTATATATAACTTATAGTTTTAAATACTTAGGTTAAAGTATAATAATTATAAGTTTATATATACTATAAAATATAAAAACCTTATAATAATTATAATAGTTAATTTTAGCTTCTTAGAGGTACTTAGGTTAATAATAGGCTATAAAGAAAGAGTTTATATACTTTTACTAAATAATTAAAGAGCTTCTAACTTATTTTTTTTTATATTATAAAGAAAGCTTTAAAACTAAATTTTTATATACTTATACTACTTAAATTATTACCTTATATAGTAAGTATTCTTTTTAGTATAGTTCCTTTATAATATAATACTCTTCAGAAAAAGTATACTTTAATATAGTAATTCGACTTTCTTTATAGCTAAACCTAATAATAAGCTATTTTATTATATTATTAGGGAGCTAATATTATAAAGACCTTAATATAGGTGTGAACTCTACCCACTAGTAATATTCTAAGTTTCTAATCCTCTATAGCTTACTAGATCACGGCGTGTCTGTGATCCTTGTATAGTTATATAATCTCTCTATCCTAACTAGGTAAGGCGTAGGCTCCCGCCTAGTCCCTAGTTTAGGCTGCTCCTGAGGCCGCCTTATGCTGCTTCGTTCGTAATACAACCCACTATAGCATTATCCTGCCGGCATGAGTTTTCCAGATCTGAATGCACTAGTACGTTGCGCTCTAAATTGCATGATTCTACTGCTAATAAAGACCCAGATTGAACTACGTCGGACGATAGAGATCGACCTGCCGATTCAGGCCAAGCTTTAAGTAGCATAACATAGATTCATGGTCCGAGAAAATATGTATAGTGTTAAGGACTAGCCTTATAGCGCCTATAGGTAAGTATTATAATTATTATTAATTCTCTTAAAGAGAGAGGAGAAAGAAGAATAAAGTTCTTTTTTTACTAGAGTAATTACTTATAAAACTATACTTATTTATACCTTTAATATAAATCTATAAGCTTATAACTTAATAATACTTAAGTATTTAACTTAAATCTTTAATATATACTTCTTTTTTTTCCCCTCTTTTTATATTATATAAATTATAATATAATATTATTTATTATATTATTATAAGTTATTATAAGTTATTATAATATAATAGTATAATATATATATAATTATCTAAAATTATATAATAATATATATATATTATATAAAGTTTTTATATAATTATATTAAAAAGAAAAAGGTTATTTAATAATAATAAAGTTTATATCTGAATCCACAGCGCTGGCGCGGATTCGCATCGTTGATAGATTGTGAATAGATTCGACGATTGTTCGAGCATAAAGGCGTTTTCGAATTATGTGGTTGTGTAAAGTGGCACTTAGAGATATTTTCTATTCGGCGTTCACGGGGTCACCTTTTATTAAGAATTCTTTATCTTCCTAAACATCTAGACTAAGAAATAGATGTTAAATAGTGGGACGTATTAAGGAACTATAATAGCGTTATGTTCTGTGTCTGACGCTTTAGTTGCTGCTTAGCTTTGTCGCGATGTTTTTTGGCTTTGTTATATCGTTGCTATTCTTATTTTTATAGCCGCTCCTCCTCTTCTAGGTGCTTCTGTAGACTTTCTAACTCCCCGGAATTCATTTCGTATTATACCGTAGCTCGACTGTCGATGGCCAAAATTGTCATGTTAGCTCCGACCGGTCTGTCAATCAATCTTCCGGACAAAAGTAGCTAGCGGCGGTTGGAGTTACACGCCCCGTCATGGGGGCATGACTAATCATAACTCCCTGGTTGCGACCACCGCCGGTACACCTATTGGGCCCCCACTCTACAAGGTCCCCGCCTCTGCGCAATTATCACCAAGTGCCGACCACCTGAATTGTTTCAACTTGATAAGACGCAATCGATGTTAAGGTGCCACAGCCTCGGCCAAAATGCCTTTGAGGAAGATGTCGACACCCCGGCACCAGAAAGAGCTACAAAAAAAACTTGTCGCTGCCTACCAGGAGCAGAACCTGGAACAGATCTTGACCTCTGTCAAAGACCATGTGAGTGTAATTTCTAACAGAGCAGGGGCCAGGAGAATGAGATTAACTAATAAGAGGCGGATAGTTTGAGGAGCAGAAAAACGAGGCGATTTTCACAGAAACGACCGATTCGAACGAGAGGCTCCGCATAGCTACCCCTTGCATGGTGTTCCTAGTCTTTGGCAAATTCGATTGCCCAGTCGTAAAGTTCGACGGATCCAGTGTGATGATGACCATCGCGGATGCGGGGCACGCATTTGAATTGATAGAGGAGAACGAAGTCACGCTACATCCGAAGACAGCTGTTGTTATTATACAGACTCCTTAGGTGTTGTCAGGCCAGCAATAGCCAGCATACGATTCGCTGATTCCGATTCCGAGCCCGTCGTCTGTCCCCCCACAATATCTATCCTTCCGCACGTCTTGGACGTATGGCCCGATCGCCTCTAGCTCCCACTGCCAATCACTCCCGAAGCCGTCTGACAGCGCCGAAAATTCGAGCAACGGCGCGCATTGCGCGCGCCTGATACTTTCTGGCGATCCGCCCGCCCCGAGCGACAGCGGAGCAAGAGGGCATTCGACAGTGCCATCTGGCGTGACTGCAACGATCCCGCGCTGCATGCGTCCATGTGTCACAGCATCCGTCGCCGCGGGGAGGCTGCCCGCGTGGAGCACGAGCTTGTTCGTCGTCACTTCCGGCGTCGTGCCGTGCTCTTGCCGAGTGTAAGGCGCATTAGTGGAGATAGCTAGGTGTCCCCGTTGCCGGCTAGCAATAGAGACTGTCGTAACCTCTGGTTCTTGTCGAGTCACGCGTGATGCCGCTATGATGCCCTCGAGTCTGTCTGTGGTAGTGCCAGCGGCGCACCGGCTGTTGCTGAGCTCCAGAAACGTATCATGCACGGGAAAGTCGAGCAGCCGTATGGCGTTTTGGCCGGCTCCAGACGTCTTAAGCCACTTCGTAATGTGATGGGATCGCAGGAACTTAGTGGTGACGCGCACATCGCTGTAACTCATGGCGCGCTCGCCGTCGAAGCTGTAACAGTCGCTGAGTGTACTGCGCCATTATAAGCGCCCCTTGAGGCAGTAGACTCTCACCTAGAATCTGGTATATCATCCAGAAACAATATTCCAAGCGTCTCCAGCTTAGAATAGACCACTTCGTCCTGGTGCGGATCCCGCTCTTGCGTTTCAGATCTAGAGAGCTCCTCACAGAATGACAGCCTCCTCTGGCCAGAGCGGATAATGTGAATCGTTTTCTTGACGTCAGCATTAGTATCGCTACATCCAAACGTCGATAGGAAAGCAGTAACGTATTCCGGTATAAGATAGCTGGACAGCAACCAGTCTGGATTCCATTGCTTGAACGCCAAGCACAGCGCGACACTGCTGAACCTCCAGAGCACCATAGACTCGGACAAGCGGCCCCGAATAGCCCAGGAAGCCTCGACGAATTGTCTAACCCCACCATAGCTGCCGCGACTGCTGTCAAATGCCGGATTGTGTAACGTCCAGGAGCCCCAAAAGGTCCAGAGGTTCTCCAGCCAGCCTGGCAGAGCGGCGACGACAGCATCGGGTATCTGGAGAGCTGCAACGTCAAGTTTTCGTATACGAAGGGCATCACGATTCGACTGTGTCGTTGTTGGGTGAAATTTCTTCCTGAGCACGTTGAACACTTGTCGTAAGACGTCAACCTCTCCAATCTCGTCAATCTTGGAGTCGTCGTCGTGGCGACTCAATACATTTCGAAGTTCTGCAACAGTTGGTGCTACTGCCTTTGACCGTTTGCTGATGCGGTACGAAATACGACTAGGCATTCTGGGCGAGGGGACCTTTTCTTCTTTTTTTGCTTCCGGCGTGTGAGAGAGAGAGCGATCGTGAACTTTCACCGAGATGCTTCCCCGCCAATTTCCAGTATAGCGTACCACAAATCCAGACAATCTAGCTAGCGTGTCTGCCTAGGTGGTGGAGGGGCGCGCCGAGTCACCCCTTGACCTCAGTGGCTCCCGGTAATACTGGTAAGGCAGACAATACACAAGGATGAACACAGCAGAGACTCTGCGCGTACGGAGTGTCGGTAGCCAGGCCTGCCCTTGTTTCTATCGCTAGTTACACCAGTAAGCACCAGCCGTTAGCCCACGTACTAGTAGCCGTGCGGATAGACGTGTCCGTCCTTTATCGCTGACTACTATGCCTAGTCCGCTACCTACTAATAATAAGGTAGCTAGTACTACCGAGTTCACGTACCACTCCACAAAAATCTAGCTCCTGCGTGCTATCTGTTCAACCAACTTATCATTTCATCTATCCCTTTATCCATTACATTCATCGAGATAGCCTCCTCCCTTCCTACATTTTGCGCCATCGATAAACCGACTGTGAGACTCCGCTGATCAGCTCCTCTTACTCCGATGTCTGCACATGAGCGGGCGGCTTCGTCTGGCAATGGAAACTTCAACAGGGTCGGACAGGTTGCTACGCAGCCTCGGCTCGACCCCAGGCCACCTAGGTGCACGCTCGATGGTGCCAAGCTGATGAGGCAAGAGTTCCTAGATGAGAATCTGATGGACTACGAGAATGAGCCTGAATGCACGTTGCAAGCTCTTAAGCGGCCTCGCCTACGCAGGTGTGCATTTGATACTAGCACCATGGTGTTTGTCGGGCCGATCAATCGACAACCAAGACAGGGGGCAGAACAAGATGGTGGCCTTGATGGATACAACTGGAAAGTTCGATTCGGTAACGACCCCCGCCTGTTTGTCTTGAAAGTGGTGAGAACGCTTACTCCCCCTATCGTCTGGCGGAAAACTCATCGCTAACCTGCTTTTTCTCTCCATCGGTCGCGCATTAGTTCTGGGACCAGAGACCGCAGAGACCGCCGTATCAGTACGCGCTCCAGCGAGAGTGCCACAATGCAGCCGTCTTGCAGCTGATGCGGGCAGCCATGTCGCAGGACGACCATGCCAGTGGACCTATCCTCGTTCAGCCACATCCATGGAGCAGGGCCGAAGCTTTTGAGAACATGCTGGCGTTTTCTAACGAGGCAAGGCTTGAAGAAAAACTAGATGAGGAGCGTGGCGTTGCTTCCCCGCTGTCAAGAATTACTTGGATGCCGCGAATAAGACAGTGCTACGGCTGGGTTAAGATCACCGGAGCCCGCATATTCGACGAGTTGCCGCCTAACTGGTGGCCATCGTGTCGCACGCTGGAAAAGAAACGACGGCAGATATACCGAGAGATTGATTACACAGCCCTTGTTTACGAATACATCGACGAGGGCGATAACGACAAGGAGATTATTGATAAGTCACTAGAGTTTTTCCGCGATGCGGGCTTCTCCCACACCCACATTTCCCTAGCGTGTAATTGGAAGCTGTCAGTCCTGATTGACATGTCGGATATCATCTACCCCGGTGGGTTTGGCTGGAAATATTGGCGGTTAACGGCAGACAATTTCATCGCCTCTGTCTAGTCAACCGTACTCTTGCTGCCGCCGTTGGCTACGTTGATGTAACGCAATGCCTACCAGACTATATTTAACAGCAGCTGCGCCGCGCAGCCTGACTGCCTAATTACATTCCTCAATCAATACCAACATATCCTAAGACCAAACTTCGATACAACATGCCTACGATTCTTGAAGCACTTACGGAGCCGTCAGTGGCACGCGACCTCAACAACGATCATGCCGTCACTGGGCCCAACAGCAACATTGACAGCGCCATCTATATTGAAGACTGGTCTGAATGGCAGGATTTTACCTACGAGAACATAACGGCGATTTTCAAAAAACAGCTGGGTCTACGATATCAGGGGGACCGGGAGCCGGAACCATTAGCGCAAGACTTATTCATCCTGAATGAAGATTCAGCAGACGACGCGATGCGGCGATTTCCAATGCCCATTATCAACTACGCTCTCAAGTCTGCCAAGGGCACAGAGCACTTTGGACGCGGGAGCAGATGCGCCTCGAAGGACTACATACCTGACTGGTCGGTAGTGGCCAACGACCATTTCATCGAGGGAGAGGGGGAGGGTTTGAGTGGGCGCTTTATGAATATTCTTCCAGGAGATACAAAGGTCAGCTCCAAGTGGACTTCAGACATCGAAACTGATCCTATCCGGGCTCTAGAGTGGGAAAAGGCTGTCAGACAAGTGGTCACCTACATGGCGGCGTGGTCTGTTCGATACGGTTTCATCATAACTGACGTGGAGGTTGTTGTGCTTAGAATCATTCGTCAATATGCACCTTCCGGTATTGCAGCCGGCCGATTCCGCCGCAAATACAGCCGAGCCTCCGACGCCACCATCACACTTGGCAGCGACCCTATAAGCGAGCCTTCCAGTGACTGGTCGAACCTGTCGTTCCAGGATAACAAGGCGCTGGACTGGGACTTTAGAGTTGAGTTTCGCGCAATTTCTTGGTCTGCCAAGAATAGATTGACGGCCAAACTTGCCCTGTGGGCTCTGGCCATGATGTCGTCGCATGGTGATCACTTCATCGATTATTCGTATCCTGGGCTGGATACCTGGCGCGTGGTCGAAGGCGGAGGCCTCGTGCACAACACATCCGGGGCAGTACTATCGAAGGCGGGCAAAGATTGCACCATTCAGCAGCCCAATCCTTTTGGGGGTGACATATCGGCTAATACGGGAGACAACGATGCCAGTGATACAGAGGAGGAGGAGGGGGAGGAGGAGGAGGAGGACCAGGGGGGAGAGGAACCGGAGTTGCCAGAGTCCAGCAGGTATGCATTACCCGAGGTGGGGTCCAGTTCGAGATCAGCAGATGCCGTACCAACTCAGACCACCACGGGAAATAAGAGAATTGGGGTCCAGGTGGTTAAATGGGGGAAGAAGTATTACTACCGGGACTACAAGGATGGCCGCAAGGCATCCAAAAAGGAAGACTGGCAGGCGGTGGAAGGTGGCTATCTCTTAACTGGGAAGAAGCACGATTACTTTACGAAAAAGTTAGGGTAAATTGGAGCTAGAATGCCGAATAGATACTGTATATTCAACAAGACTAAATAGCCACAGTTGAAGACGTTGTGCGGCAGGATAGTCGCGTCGATGTGCAACACGGCACATCAGCACGACGCTTCTGGGTGGAAATCCTAAATGTCTGTCTGCGCTTCTGCAGTTCAGTTGCCACATCGTCTCTCATCGCTTTCCTTTTCACGGATTTTTGCAGTGCCGTAGTAGGCTATCGTACAGTGAACATGGCGTCTTCGTTATCGGGTTCTGCATCTGAGTTTCGTTCTTGTATTGAATTATAATTTAATTCATTTAGATAACTATAATACCTTATTAGTTAGGTATAGTATAGAAGCATAGGGTACAAGTATAAAAATCGGTGAATGTTGCGATTTACGTCATCGGCTGCTATATCTGGCGTGTTTATCTCACGTCGGGGTGGTCTGTGTCTTTACTAGTATTGGAGATGGAAGCATTATCGTAGTTGCTAAAAATCCGGGATCCACGGTGTGAATCATCAGGCCTTATACCTTCATAATATAGCTATTATTATAGACCAACTCCTTGCCTGTCAGAACGGCTTGTCCTCTCACAAAAACACACAAACGCGCACACACATGCCATCTGCGTTTATGCACAAATTTGTTCATACAACATCTCAGCTATATTCACCATGGCTGACAAAATCCCGGCGGCTCTCCGCGAGCGACTGCGCGACATGTCTTTGCGAGAGGACGCACGACGATAAAGGCCACCACGGCCTGCCAGTCAAGGCCGACGCTGGGGTTTCATGGCGTGAGACTCCTCAGGCGTAATATCGTAGACAGACAAGTTTTTCTTTTGGCCGTAGTTGTCGAATACCAACTCGATGCATGACTGGACGTCGTGTCATCGCTAGGGGTTTGGGCACAGTAGTAAAGAACCACAATGTGCTGACCTGAATTCGGCCATTCCTGATGCGCTCTAGCTATGTGCGTGAATACATGGCCTGGTCTCAAATATGATTCAACATGTTTACTTTTGATATTTATGAAAAGGCTAAATCCTTGGGGGCGGACTCGCTTGATCCCGATAATGCACGCGACACTGTCTGTACGAATACCACCACTCTAGCCTTCCTTGGCACTGTACATGTAAATAATCTGGCCATGTCGGCGGGATTAAGCTGAAAGCACATATTTCAGGTTCGTTTTGCTGAAAACACAGCCAAAATTCGCTGTGATTGTCCATTGACTGCGGCCTGTCCAGGTAGTCCAGTCGGACTATACCAACACTGGCCTGTCTGCCGCTTGCATATGTGAGGAGCAGACCGGCAATAGAACAGCCAGACAGGCTTGATCGGCACGGAGCAATCTCAACGAGTTGATCAAGCTCGGCACAAGACCAAAAATAGACTTCATGAGGGCTAGCTGGCGGGTAGCAAGTGTTTGGCGTCGGCAGAGCTAGGGCCAGCGGCATATTTGAAGTCGGATCTTGGCTTGAGAAGGCAAGTGCGCAAATGTCTCCCATGGAATTATTATCGAAAAGCGGAAGGCTACAGCCACTTTCTTGTTGGTCAAGTCGAAAGTAGCATGGCTCGTGCCAGGACCGCCGCGGATATGGCCCGATGACATGAGTCTCGCCGTCCTGCAAGACCAGCTGCCAATGCGGTTAGTCAAAATGTGAGTCGCGAGGGCCTGTAGAATTCTTACTACAAGTGCGCATGGCTGTCCCCGGATTTTGCGCAGCCATATCTCAGATATGTATTTGTCGCAGATTGGCACGTGTAGCCAAACGACACTGTTTGGGTGGTTCTTATAGACAGAAGCGGTAGTGTTGTTTGAGGTTTGCGCGTGGATGCTCTGTAGATGACGATTCCAGCAAAACGAGTAGCTAGTGGGCTGAATATCACTCCTGTACGGTGATGCCAGCTTCAACTCTTTTGCTTGGAACGACATGAGAAAGTAAACCCGTGAGATCCATCTCGTAGGCTTTGAAGCTACCCAGTTCGAGCACACAATGTTCGTTACGCGGCGTAGCTTCCAACCCTTGTAGCAGTATTGAGTTAGCATTATCATGTTTTGACAATGTTTCCAAGATGGTCAGGACATACGTCGTTCTCCCAGAGAATGGATTCACCCCCCTTGATAGTCCTCCACCAAACCCCCGGGCGCTCTTCCGCAGCCAACTTTCCCGGTCCACAGAACACTATGTCTCGTACGCCCAGATGATCTTCTGCGACATATACGGTCACCACTGCTTGATCTGGATTCTCCTCTCGCAGTAGTATAGCTTCCCCGCACAAGGGTCTTTCGTTGGCTAGAGTTTTGATGTATTCGTAGCCCTCAAAGCAAGTTTTTGTCACCCAGATATCCTTGCTGGCATCGACCGTGCCTGTTCTCTTTCCAGAATTGCTTGTCATTGACTCAAGCCCCAGTAGCACGGTAGATCGCGCTGCGAGGTTCTGGACGCAGTGCGCAGCAATCATGTACAACAGCTCGGGGGCCGACGAAATGGGGTAGCACCGAAACAGCGCAGAAAGAGTTGTGGCGAACCATGCTCGATACCAGTAAGCCCGTCTGCGTTCCTCCTCCGTCGGAGGTTCACATGAGTAGGTGGTGACGGGGTTGCGAATCAGTGCATGAAGGTTTGGCGTGTCTGGTGCAGCTTCATTGAAACAACTGCGATGGACTGCGTCCGCCGGATCAAGCTCATTGCGACCGTATTTGCAAGGCTTGTACCAGATCTCGGACTCGTCGTCAATAATCTCCGTGGAGACGAACTTGTACTTTTTTGAAACCTGGCCGTTTTTGTGAACTATGTCTGTGAGAGACTTGACACTTGACGTTGATGATTGAGTACATACTGACGACTATGTGCTCGCCATCTTCCAAGGCAAAGCGACACAGCCCACATCTTATAGGGAGATCGATGAATCGCATCAGTTGAAGCCAATTGATAATGTCATTGTTACCATGACAAGGCGAGGCCTCTTTGCGGCCTCGTTGGCTCAGACAAGGGAAAGCTGAAAACCGTCAAGTTCATCGCCCCACATTTTGCATAAACAGGTTTAGCGAGAGACTACCTGGCTACGGATTATATTTCATAGAAATAATACAGAGTACCCTAAGCCTTGCTGCATAAGTGGTGTCCGCAACTAACATGCGAACCATGTTTTGGGGCAAGGATGCCTTGACCCCGCACATAAATGCTCGTTGTAACATAAATGCTTATCCATAACATGGCAAGCCAAAGCCCGGGCTATTCGTCGGTGAACTGGATATATACGCCGTCAGATCAGCAGGTTTTACGTTTCTAGCAGACTTCTCGGATTCGTTTCCAGCTAATTCTAGGATGAAGCTCACACGGAGATGTGACGAGGGCCTTCGCATCGCGGGTGCAATCTAAACTATTGGATTTGACCTATTTGCGCTCGTAACGTACCTGAGCTAACCGCTCTTTTAAGCGCATCAACACTGTCGATGAAAACATGGTTTAAAAGAACTCCCTACGCTTTCAAAATCCTTCCACACTTCGCAGACCTCAGACTTCTCGGAGCGCTTAAGGCCAAGGAAACACTACTTTAGTGCGTCGGCATCCGTTGAAAAAGCACATGCCAAACATCCACCGTTGGACGCGGAGGCGAGGTACCCCCGGACGGCCTGTAGCCTCCTCGAGGCAAACCTCGAGCGAGACATGGCGGTTAATGTCATTGCTGTCGTAAGTTTCGGAACCCGGATCGCGGAACCATGCAGAGGTGAAGACAAACGCCGGCGGTGGTTGAACCTCGTTGTCGTCCTCGTCTTGACCAGGCCACACGAAAACTGCGTGATAGGGCGCTGACCATCCCTTTGGATCCCATATCCTGCCCAGCATCAGCCTTTGGCGCGCCTCAATCGCCGCCGCCAGCTCAAGGGCCATGCAGTGGAGATGTCTTTCCGTCAAGGAATCGTAGACCTTTAGTTTCTTAAGATTACTTTAATTATAGTTATTATATTAGCTTTTAACTAATTAAACTAGTTCCTCCTTTTATATTAAGAATTATAAAGATATAATAACTAGTATTTTTTCTACTCTTTTTTATTAATAAAAAGGTATTTATAACCTTTTTAAGATTAATATTAAGGAGTAGCTAGTATAAAGGAAGTAATAAGGAAGATCTTAATAAATAAGCTATCTATAATAGTATAACTCTATTATTTACTAATAAGAACCTCCCTTATAAGATCCCTATAGGGATCTTATAGCTTTATAGCTATATCCTCCTCTATTATATATAAACCTATATAGACCCTTTAGACTTATAGCTATTTTATATTATAATAATACTTAGGCTCCTAACCTTATAGACTTATAACTATATTCTCCTACTTAAGGCGTAGTTATACTATAATAGGCTACCCTCTCTTCTACCTCCTCTTTTTATACCTCCTTCCTCTCTTTAGGTATAGCTTATTTTCTTAGCCTAGAGCCTTTTTTAACCTTATTTTCTCCTTATTATTATTATATACTATATTAGCTATTTATAAAGTATACTAATTATATTAAGACTATAAATAGCCTTTTCTTTATTAATACTTATTAAATATATAACTTATATATATATTAAATTCTTCTATAAATAGCTCTTTTACCTTATTAATAACTCTTCTTACTTATTATATTTTAACCTTATTATATTTACTTATTATTATAATATATTCTCTTACTAAGTTATTTTTAGAATAGCTTTTTCCTTATTAGCTCTTAATAAGTATATAGCTTATATATAATATAAGCTATACTTTAAATAGCTTCTTTAATATAATAATAGTTTCTTTTATTACTCTTTACTTTATTAGACTTACTTTATTATTAAATTTACTTAAAGTTATATTTTTTTATAATATTTATAAAAGTATAACTTTTTACCCTCCCTTTTCCCTTTTCTCTTCTTTTCTTTAACTATTTATATTTTTATAAGTATACTCTTATTATATACTATACTTACTACTATCTTATAATATTCTTCTACTACTTAATTACTAACTTTTATAAAGTCCCCTTTACTCTCTTCTATACTTATATTATATATCTTCTTTACTCCTTTTTTATATATATACTATATATACCTTACTAACTTAGTAATAGTAATTCTATAAAAAATTTTTTTTTTCTAATATATAAGTTCTCCTCTCTTACTTATTATCTACTTACTATATAATTACTATTTATTTACTACTAATATAATAATAAGATTAAATAATAGCTTTAAATAACTAAGGCTAAGTAAGAGGCTAAGGTAATAGTACTACTAGTAGTATTAGGTAAGAAGTAAGCTATCCTTATACTTCTTACTCTTTTACTATATAGGTATTACTAATTATTATTAGATTTAAAATTCTATATAACTATTATTATATAAAATAGGGGATAATAAGATAAGATAACCTAGTATTTAAATACTACTAGACTAATAATATATTTCTTACTCTTATATTATAAGTACTTTACTAATAACCTATTTAAATATAGCCTCTATTAAGTATATACTTTATATATATAATAAGAAAAAGTATATCCTAATATAGCTAAGCGCCTATAAGGTTATTATATACCTTTAGTATATTTTATTTCCTACCTTATTATAAGATAAGGTATATTTATAATACTCTTTTAATTAACTTATAATTAATCCTTTAGGCTATTATTAAGGCTATATAGCTTTAATTATAGTAACTATATATAAAGTATAACTACTTAAAGAATAAAGATAAGCCTAAGGCTTATAAGTATATATTAGCTATATATTAAATAATAAAGGCCTATACTATCTAGGTATAAGCGTAGGTAGCTATATAAGTTATATAAGTAAGTTACCTTTCTCTTTCTATATATTCCCTACTAATATCCTATAAGTCTACTTATAGTCTAATACTAGCTAATATAGTTATATATAATAAGATTATTATAAAGATAGGTATAATACCCCCTCTATACTAGGATAGTACTAGTACTAAGCTTACTACTAAAGAGTAGTGTGCTAGTTATATACTCCCTATATATACCCCTACTAGCTAAGTAGCTAGATTTTTTTATTTTCTTTTTTTAATAAGATAATTCTTTTAATATAAGGGTAAGATACTATAATCCCCTTACTCTTATACTATTACTCCCCTATAACTATTCTCTTATAGAGGTCTTTTTTATAGTCTATAAGTATATCTTTATTAATAAAGTTAGATCTTTTTAGCTATAAGTTTTTTACCTTATTAAAGCTAAGCTATTTAACTTAAAATAGTTATCTCTTACTATAATATTTATAAGCTATAATTTATTTAACCTTATAAATATTATTCTTAATTATAATATAATTTAGTAATATAATTAGTACTTTTTTATAGCTTATATATAACTCTAAGCTTATAATATTAAATATATTATAAATCTTTATTATTATTAATAGTTAGAGCTTAAAGGCTAAGCTATTAGTTTTAATATATTACTTAATTTAGTATAGTCTAATATACTTTATTATAAGTTTCTTACTTAGTTATTATAAGTTAAGGTTCTTTATAAAAAGTAGAACCTAATCCCCTACCTTAAAGCTATAGCCTATCTACTTCTTATTATATTACTTCTTTTATACTTTATAGCTTTATTATAGTTATCTTATAGTATATTTATAAGTCTTCTAAAGCTCTTATATATACTCTTTTACTTAGATATTTAGTTATAATAGATAACCTTTTATACCTAATAACTTAAAATATTTACTATATAGTAAATATATAAGAGTTATACTTATTATATTATATAGACTTATATTATATACTAATTAAGCTATTAGTAGCTTTTTAACCTAATTATCTTATTCTTTATTATAAAAAGTATATAAATAATACTCTAAGACCTAATTCTACCTCTCTATTTAGCTATTTATTTATAAATAAAAGGTAATACTTAGATACTACTTATATATAAGGAGGTAATAAAGACTTTACTAGAACCTTAAAGTAAAAATTAACCCTTAATTAAAAATAATTCTTTATAATATACTATAGTATATAATAACCTCTTTAAGTATAATATTAGTAAGACCCTTACTTATAAGCTACTTTATTATTATAATATAGTAATTATATTTTATATATTTATTAATAATAACTAGTATTATATTATATATACTATACCTTCTTAACCTCTTAAGTAAGCTAGTAATTATATCTATAGTAATTTTATTATAAGGGTAAGTTACTAGTAATAATACTATAAGTTTACTATATAGTTAGTATTATTTACCCTTTATTTACTAGTAACTATTATAAAATATAATATAATAATATATTACTATTACTATACCTAGCTAATAATAATATAACTTTATTTAGTATAATATATATTAAAAGCCTTAGTGCCTAGCTACTTTATTATTATAATAAAGCTATAATACCTCTACGCGTAAGCTATAAGGGATATATATATAATTACCTTAGTATTATAGGTTATTATTACTATATTCTTACTTCTTAGCTTAAGGTAAGGCGGAAGTAGCTTTATATATTATAGTAGCTAGGCTTCTTTCCTTAACTTAGGTAATAGTAATTACCTCTATTAGACTTAGTATAGTATCTAGTATATTTACTATATTTTTATATTATTTTTATATATCCTAGGCGGTAAGGCTAGCTTCTATTAAACTTAGTATTTTTACTAGTCTTCCTCTTTTAGGCTAGACTTCCTTAAGTTAAGTAACTATACTAGTCTCTATTAGACTTAATATATTACTTCTTATTTTTACTATATTCTTATATTATTCTTATATATCCTTAATAGTAGGTAATACCTCTATTAAACTTAGTATTTTTACTAGTCTTCTTCCTTCTAGCTAAGCTTTTTTAGGTTAAGTAATACTAAATACTTTTATTAGACTTAGTATAGTATCTAGTTACTTTATTCTTATTATATTCTTATAACTTTTATATATATCTTATACCTCTTTATACTACCCTAGTGCTTTTTACGCTTTCTTACTAGTCTAACTCTATACTAGACTCTTATCTACCTACCTTATAACTCTCTTACTTCTTCCTTATACTTCTTATACTATTTCCCTACTACTATTAATAGTAAGCGCATCTATTACTTAATCTATTATAGTACGCTATTAGCCTCTTACTATTTTATAGATTACTAGTCTATATTAGCTTATAATCTACCTTATTATACCCTATATATCCTTAAATTACTATAAGAATACTAATAGTACTATAAGCCTTTTTTATATACTCTTTATATCTTCTCTATAGTCTACTTACCTTAATAATATATTTATTAGGTTCTCTTACCTTAGATAATATTATATTATAAAATTAAATAGTACTAACTTATCTAATACTATAGCTTATTTACTTATTAACTTTATCTTTACTATAAGATAATTATAATTTAAATAGTTAATTAGTACTTTAATAATATATTTAAAATAAGCTAGGTAATAATATTACTAGTAAAATACTTCTATAATTACTAATATCTTTATATTAGGTATCTAATATCTTATTTCTAAGCCTATTAACTTTTATAATAAATATATAATAAGGTACTAGTCTTTATATTACTTTTATAATAAAATTACCTTAATAATAAAGTTTAATATATTTATCTTAACTCTTATTAGTACTATTAGGTTATAATAAGCTAAGACTAGAGTATCTTAGAAGGCGCTCTTTAGCTACTTAAATATTATAACTTAACTATTTATTAATATTAAAGCCCCTCTCTTTTATATTATACTAATATCTATTAATAGCTTTATAATCTTATTAAATCTCTTAATAAACTATTAATAGAAGTTTATAAAGCCTATAAAAGCCTAAACTTCTTTTATATTATATAATTATAACTAACTTATAATAGCCTTAATATATTCCCTTTTTATATATATTCTACCTAGTTATATAATAAAGCCTAAAAATAATACTTTTATAATATTAAACTCTAATTTATTAAGGTTTATATATAAGCTTACTTAGAGTAAAAGCTAGAGTACTTTATATATATATTATATATACTTAGTAATATTATTACTATATACTAATATATTATTAAAGTATATAATATAAAACTAGTTAAGGTAAGGTTATAAGATTATATTAATATATTCTTAGAATATTACTAATATATTAGTTAGCCTAAATAGTATTATTAAGAATTTAAAGTACTTATATTTATAATAAAATACTATTTTTTACTTATTACCTTTATAAATTCTAATATAATAATATATATCTTAGATATTAAATTTACTATAGATCTTTATATTATATAACTAGTCTATAATCTTATTTATTAAAGATAATACTATATAATTTTTATATATTTATTAGTTTAATACTTAATAATCTATATATATTTATAATTTACTATCTTTTTTTAGTATAAATAGGATAGGTATACTTACTAGGCTTATTAAATATCTAATCTATCCTTTTTACTATACTTCTACTATAAAATCGCGAAGTTCTTATAGCTCTTTAGGTATAAGTATATAAATTAGTCCCTAAGGTAGTACTATACTATCCTCTAGCTTAATAGTATATTATAATCTATTTAAAGATAATAACTCTAATACCTTCGCCTTAAAGAATATTATTATAATATTAATATATTTTAAAGATATCTCTTTAGTATTCTTACTATATATTAGAGAGCCCTCCTTATATATAACTATATTATTATTAATATTACCTACTATAACACACCTAATCTATAGTATACTATCTTCTTAGTCCTCTAGCTCTTATAGCTTACTATCCTTATTAGCTATAAATATAAACCTAGCTTTTATAGTTACCTTATAATATACCTATATACTCTTTATAAGTTCTAAGTTATCTATAGCTAACTAATAATTTTAGTAATTATACTTAAGTAAGATATTTAAATCCTCTTTATATTATTATAGTATTCTTAATAATATATTATTAGCTCCTAAGTTAGTAACTATAATATAAATTTACTATATTTTTATTACTCTCTAGTTATTTATTAACTTTATAACTATATTTAGCTAACCTATTATTTTAAAGGGTATATTATTAGTAATAATAGTATCTTAATTAAATAGCTCTAATTATACTAAGCTTATAATTTAAGTATAAATTATATTATAATTACTTCTTAAGTTAAGTATAGCCCTTATAATAATATAATTATCTTATAATTATATATTTATAGTTCTTATAAGGATAAAGCTTTTCTTTAAGTTATAACTATTTTCTTATACTTTATATATTACCTAAGGTTCTTAATTAGGCCTAGTAGCTAGTATATTATCTTATTACTACTCCCTTATATCTTCTTAGTACCTAACTTATTATTCTAGTAGCTAGGTTAAGCGCCTCTAGCTATATCTCTCTATAATATACCCTTATTAATAATATATAGTATAGTCTAAGGCCTTATAATTATAATAGAGGTAGTCTCTACTATACTTCTAATAACCTAGCTCTAGCTAGTCTAAATATACTTAGACCTTATACCTTTTATATAATAGCCTTATAGCCTTAGCACTTAGGTCTCCCCTTAATACTATATAATCCCTTCTCCTATATATACTATTATAATTTTAGTAACTAAACTTATAGGGATTATATATTAACCTTACTACTTTATCCCTTCTTACTATCTAAGTATAAGTATTACTAGCTTCTAAGTTTAAGGGTTATTATTATAGCGCTTTACTACCTTACTTATTTTTATTACTTTAACCTCTCTAGCCCTCTTAGGTTTTTTATAAGTCTACTATATAACTATAGCTTATAAGCTACTCTTAAGAGCTTAGTAGTCTATTTAGTAAGATCTCTTTTATAAATACTAGTTATAGCTAATTAAAGAAGAAGTTAATATATATATTAGTTAGTAGCTAGTTTATTATTTTTAACTCTTTATTCTCCTACTTCCTTAAGAATTACCTAAATAACTAGTTCTTTACTTATTATATATAATCTAAGTCTATAAATACTATAAGGCTATAAGTATACTTATTACTATATTAGTTAGATTTAACTACCTCTAGGGTTTACCTATAAGGAATAGTATAAAAGGATAAAGTCCTTCTATAGTTTTTAAAAATAACTTTTTTACCTTTTTTATATCTAATTTCTATTATTTACTTTATAATCTAGAGCCTTATAAGGTTTTTTTATAGTCTCTAATAATATCTTTACCTAATATAAAGCCTTTAATAATTTAGTAAATAATAATATTATTAATTATTTAAGCCCTTATTTAATACTATATATTTTCTATAATATTAACCTCCTAATTAGGAGTTAATAAATACTTTATATATATATAAAACCCTTAGAGGGACTATATTTTAATTAGTATTATAAACTAGTCTAATAGTCTTATAGGTAATAGTAGATACTTTATATATTTTAGTTACTTTTTCCTTTAATAATAATTATAATAAAGGTTATAGTAAAGAGAAACCTTAGTTAATAATTAAGATATCCCTAATTATTAGTTAAGAATACTAAAGAGCTATTATAATAAAAGTCTAAAAGAAAAACTATTAAAAGAGCTAATAAGCTTAATAATATATAAGGATTTAAAGATAGTTTATCTTAAGTTATAATAATTATTAGGCTTTATAATTATAAAAAGGTTTTATTACTAAACTAGGATATAAATAAAGAAATAGTAAGTAAATAACCTATAATAATATCTAAGATTAAGAGAAGAACTATAAATAGAATATTATATAAATAGATAAGGATTAAAGTAGTTTCTTACTAAGAAAATACTAAGACTAGTAATTATAAGATTAGTACTTATAAAAGGGAGTTTAGCTTATTATAGAGGAAAGCTAATAATTATATAATTATAATATTAACTATAAAGGACTTACTTTTAATCTAATTAAGTAAGATATTATTAATATAATTAAAGTATTATAATTAAGAATATAATTAAATTATCTTATAGTATAAGAGTATTAAGTAGATAGTTTATAAATAAAGTCTTTACTTAGGGAAATAAAGTATAAGTTAAGTAAGTAAAAAACTAAAATAAAGATTAAAGTATTTCTAACTAAAAAAGGATAAGATAGCTAAGGAATATAAGATTAATAAGCTAAAAAGGGTTTAGACTCTAAAAGCTAAATATAAAGTATCTTAGGTTATTATACTATTTAGGAAATAAACTACTCTTAGCCTAAGCTCTCTAAAAAACTCTTCTAAAGTATTTAAATACTTTTAATCTAGATAATAACTATATTACCTTATAGTATTAAGATACTAGGTAAATAGTTTATAAAGATACCCTAGTTAAAGAGGAATACTAAGAATAGATAAAGATAAAGATTAAGGTAAAGCTTAATAGAAATAATTAAAAATAAAAAGATTATAAACCTAGTAACTAATATAAAAAAAAAGGAGATATTATAATATTTATAATAAATAAAACCCCTTTCTTCTCTAGTAAATAATAAGTTAATTAAAAGCTATTTAATCTTTTAAAGAGATATTACTTTTACTTTATACTATTTTAACTATTTTATACCTTAAAACTCTTAATTATAGTATTATTTATATTATCTAATAATACTAAAATACTAAAGAATTATAAAAAGAAGTCTTTTACTATAATAAGAGACTTAATTACTCTTAATAATAATTTAACTAATATAATTAAAGACTAAGGTCTTAAGGATATAAAGATTAATAATTAAGAGAAAGAAGAGAAGAGGAGGACCTTAATAAAAGGAAAGAAAGTAAGAGAATATATTATAAGAAGAGGAGTAATAAGAAGGGTTATAAATAAGGACTTTACTAATCTTAACTTAGACTTTCTTAACTTAATAAATAATAAGAATCTTTTAGTTACCCTAATCTATACTTAAATTTAGCTAAAGACTATCTTTAAGGATAAGTTTATTAAAGATAATATTATAAAGTTCTTAAGGAAGTTTAATAAATAAATAAATATAAGGGGAATTTTAAATATATACTAGCTTAATAAGCTAATAAATATAATTTAGTCTTATTTAATAAAAGAGGTTAAGTTAATTATATTTTAATATAATTAAAAAAAGGCTAAGAAGTATTTAACTAAGTATTACTTTAAGTATAATACTAAAGAGTAATATAGTCTCTAGATTAGGTTATTTAAATATAATAAATATTTACTTACTAATAATTATTATATTATTAGTAAATAACTTATTAAGTATAAGTATCTTTATAAATTATTAGATAAGAGGCTTTTTATATCTAGTAAATAGTTAGGATATCTATAGTTAATAATATTATTAGGAGTTTATTATAGTATAATAGAATAATATAATATTAATATTACTTACTTTAGTAAATTAATATATAAGAATATATATTAATAAATTTTTTACTTTATTAGAGACTAAATCTAATTTATATAAGATAAAAGGTATAAGAAAGCTATTAATTAAAAGGTTCTAGTAAAAGTAAAAGGAGAACCTCTAAAGAAAGTTAAAGATATAAGACTTATTTCTAGATAAGATATTAAGCCTACTATTAACCTAATTAATTAGTATAATATTCTAAAGAGGATAAAAGGCTTAGTAATCTATATCTTTAGGAAATAAGATAATAACTAGTAAGCTTTTATTTAGTAAAATAATAAGATACTTAAGGAAAAAGATAAGACTTTAATAATAATTAATAATATAAAGATAAAAGAGGACTAGAGTATTAAGGAATAAGAGGTTTATATTAATATAATAAGAACTAATAAAGAGTAAGTCTACTAATACTATTTTAGATAAAGATACTTTTTTAATATTTATAATCTTATAAATATAAATACTTTAGTATACTTTTATATATATAACTTAACTATATATATACTTTTACTTAAATTAAAGAATAAGTACCCTATTCTACTTTAGTTATTATATTAGTTTTAGGGTAAGTAGCTTATTTAAAAGCTTACTATCTTATAGGCCTTAAAGGTACTAGGCTTTAGGTTTATAAAATAAGTATTAACCTTATAAGGAGGGTCTAAGCTAGAACTAGTCCTAAGACCTTAAGAATAAGAGGAAGTAAACTTTATCTAGTAATACCTACTAGAGAATTAAAAAAAACTAATACCTAAGACTAAGCCTAATAGTCTTAAAGCTAATATTATTTATCTTAATAATAATAACTAGCTAGAACCCTTAATTACTAATATAGTAAATATTAAGCTATATTCTAAGAAGTAATTTAAGATAGCTAATAATCTACTAAAAAAGGATAACCTACTTACTAAGCCCTAAAGCCTTAGATCTATAGCTATATAAGAGGTAAGCTTTTCTCTTAGTAAAGAAGAGAGCTTAAAGAATAAGATTAAATTTAATACTAATAATTTATAATAATAAGTTATAAATAATATTATATTAAAAAAGATAAGTATAATAGTAAAGGAAGTTATATAATATAACCTAAAAATTAGATACTTACTTACTTAAAGGGTTTTAAATATAATAAAAGGGATCTAAAAAATAAAAATAATCTTAATAGTTCCTTTAAACTTTAAGGCTAAGAAGGGATTAGCTATTACTACCTTATATATTAAAGAGTAAGTAACTACTAAGAGTGCCTTCTATAATACTATATTAATAATAAATATTAGTATAATCCTAATTAGAGAGTATATTACTTAAGAATAAAAGTATAAATAGTTAGCCCTAATAAAAAGAGGAGAGTATCTAGTAATTACTAATAAAGTAAAAAGACTAGTAAGTATAGAAATTATTTTTATAAGTATAAGACCCCTAATTATTAGCTTAGGTAATAAAGGGATTATTAATTAAAAGGTTAAATAAGAATATATATATATATACTATATCTTTAATATTAGATATATTATAATTATTTAATAGTCCTTACCCTTTATCTATATTAAGGTAAATACCCTTAAATATTTACTAATAGAAGTACTAGTAGATTTTAATATAAAAGGAAATATTATAAGCTAGGAACTAGCTACTAAATATAAAGTTATTATAAAACCCTAATAAGTTATATCTATATCTTACTCTAATAAGTAAGTAATTATAACTAGATCTATACTACTATAATTATATCTTAAGAATATTTTTATTTAATAAAGAATTTATATAACTAATAAACTAATATTTATAGACTTTATCTTAAGAATACCTTTTATTTAATTTACTTAAGTTATATTTAAGTATCTAAAGGATTAAGAGGGTATAGAGTTATAAGTATAGTTTAGTAATACTAGAATAATAACCCCTATAGTAGGACTAATAGCCTAGGAAGTTACTAGTAAGTTATTTAAGTTTAAATAATAGCTATTATAAATATAAATTATAGTTATTAATTAGGAGTTTATATAAAAAGAGGATATATTAAAAAGAGAATTTAAAAAAGGGGATATAATTTTTAGATTAAAAGAGGATAATAAGGTAAAAGTTAAGAAGACCTTATATTAGATTATTATAAGAGAAGAAGTTATAATAGAAAAAGAAAATATAACTATAAATCTATAAAAGTAACTAGAAGATAAGATTAAAGTCTTTACTTTTTATAAGAAAAAAGGGGTAAAGGTAGAACTACTAAATATATTTAATAACTTTATATTAAAAGGTAATTTAAAGTAAAGGGAGAAGAAGTAAAAAGAAGTAAAGAAGGAAGTAAAAGTTATTTATAAATATACTAACTTTTTAATAAGTAAATTCTTAAAAATTAAGAAAAGCTCTTAGATATATAAGAAAAGGCTATAAAGTATTAAGGAATAGATTAGTAATTTAATAAAAAATAAATAAAAGATATTCCTTATAATACTTTATAATAAAGAAGCTATATTAGCCTAAACCTTTAAAGAGAGTAAGTAACTTAATCTTAGTATAGTACCTTTATAGGAGCTAAAAGTTATTAATTATAAGCCCTAATAAGTAAAATTAATCTTAATCTTAAAGGGAATTTTATTAAAGTTTATTTAGTTATTTAAAATAAGGCTAAAAGCTAGTATCTTAAAAAAGAGCTATAGCCCCTATAAGAATCTAATATTCCTAGTTATTAAACTAAATAAAGGTTTATAATTAATTAACTTAGTAATATATATTAATATAGTATTAGTTAAAAATATAAATATCCCTCTAATCTATAAAGAGATTATTAAAGACTTTATAATATATAAGATTCTATTATTATTAGATTTCTTTTCTAGCTATAATTAAGTGCCTTTAGCCCTTAGAAGTTAAGATTTAATAACTTTCCCTAATCCTATTAGCCTATTAAGGATATATATACTTCCCTAAGGAGCTATTATATTAGTCGGATTCGACTACCTCTAGGGTTTACCTATAAGGAATAGTATAAAAGGATAAAGTCCTTCTATAGTTTTTAAGAATAAC
Organism: Beauveria asiatica; assembly: GCA_038367545.1. NCBI lineage: Eukaryota > Fungi > Ascomycota > Sordariomycetes > Hypocreales > Cordycipitaceae > Beauveria > Beauveria asiatica. The sequence goes on along the minus strand of JAAHCF010000432.1, from coordinate 7,145 downwards.
TTTTTTGCCTTTTTTATATTTAATTTCTATTATTTACCTTATAATCTAGAGCCTTATAAGATTTTTCTATAGTCTCTAATAATATCTTTACCTAATATAAAGCCTTTAATAATTTAATAAGTAATAATACTACTAATTATTTAAGCCTTTATTTAATATTATATATTTTTTATAATATTAACCTCTTAATTAGGAGTTAATAAATACTTTATATATATATAAAACCCTTAAAGGGACTATATTTTTATTAGTATTATAAACTAGTCTAATAACCTTATAAATAATAGTAAATATTTTATATATTTTAACTACTTTCTCTTTTAGTAATAATTATAATAGAGGTTATAGTAAGGAGAAACCTTAGTTAATAGTTAGGATACCCTTAATTATTAGTTAAGAGTACTAAAGAGCTATTATAATAAGTACTTAAAAGAAAAACTATTAAGGGAGCTAATAAGCTTAATAATATATAAGGATTTAAGGATAGTTTATCCTAAGTTATAATAACTACTAAGCTTTATAATTATAAAAAGGTTTTATTACTAAACTAAGATATAAATAAAGAAATAATAAGTAAATAATCTATAACTATATTTAAGATTAAAAGAAGAACTATAAATAGAATATTATAAGGATAAATAAAGATTAAAGTAGTCTCTTACTAAGAAAATACTAAGACTAGTAATTATAAGATTAGTATTTATAAAAGGGAGTTTAGCTTATTATAGAGGAAAGTAAAGGATTATATAATTATAATATTAACTATAAAGGACTTACTCTTAATCTAGTTAAGTAAAATACTATTAATATAGTTAAAGTATTATAATTAAGATTATAGTTAAATTATCTTATAGTATAAGAGTACTAGGTAGATAGTTTATAGATAGAGTCTTTACTTAGGGAAATAAAGTATAGGTTAAGTAAGTAAGGAACTAAGATAAGGATTAAAGTATTTTTAACTAAAGAAAAATAAAAAAGCTAAAGAATATAAGATTAGTAGGCTAAAAAGGGTTTAGACTCTAAAAGCTAAATATAAAGTATCTTAGGTTATTATACTATTTAGGAAATAAACTACTCTTAGCCTAGGCTCTTTAAAAAACTCTTTTAAGGTATTTAAATATTTTTAATCTAAATAATAACTATATTACCCTATAATATTAAAATATTAGGTAAATAGCTTATAAAGATATCTTAATTAAAAAAGAATATTAGGAATAAATAAAAGATAAGGATTAAGATAAAGTTTAATAAAAATAATTAAAAATAAAGAGATTATAGACCTAATAACTAATATAAAAAAAAAAAAGATATTATAATATTTATAATAAATAAAACCCCTCCTTTCTCTAATAAATAGTAAGCTAATTAAAAGCTATTTAATCTTTTAAAGAGATATTATCCTTACTTTATATTATTTTAACTATTCTATACCTTAAAACTCTTAATTATAATATTATTTATATTATCTAATAATACTAAAGTACTAAAAAGTTATAAAAAAAAGTCTTTTATTATAATAAGAGACTTAACTACTCTTAGTAATAATTTAACTAATATAACTAAAGACTAAGGTCTTAAGGATATAGGAATTAATAGTTAAGAGAAAAGAGGGAAGAGGAGGACCCTAATAAAAGGAAAGAAGGTAAGAGAGTATATTATAAGAAGAGGAGTAATAAGAAGGGTTATAAATAAGAACTTTATTAATCTTAACTTAAATTTCCTTAACTTAGTAAATAATAAGGATTTTTTAATTACCCTAATCTATACCTAAATTTAGCTAAAGACTATCTTTAAAGATAAGTTTATTAAAAATAATATTATAAAGTTCTTAAAAAAGTTTAATAAATAAATAAATATAAGAGGAATCTTAAATATATATTAACTTAATAAGCTAATAAATATAACTTAGCCTTACTTAATAAAAGAGATTAAGTTAATTATATTCTAATATAATTAAAAAGAGGCTAAGAAGTATCTAACTAAATACTACTTTAAGTATAATACTAAAGAGTAATATAATCCTTAGATTAGGTTATTTAGATATAATAAATATTTACTTACTAATAATTATTATATTATTAATAAATAGCTTATTAAATATAAGTATCTTTATAAACTATTAGATAAAAGGCTTTTTATATTTAGTAAGTAGTTAAGATACTTATAGTTAGTAATATTATTAAGAGTCTATTATAGTATAATAGAATAATATAATATTAATATTACTTATTTTAGTAAACTAATATATAAGGATATATACTAGTAAATCTTTTATTTTATTAGAGACTAAATCTAATTTATATAAAATAAAAAGTATAAGAAAGCTACTAATTAGAAGGTTCTAATAAAGGTAAAAGGAGAACCTTTAGAGAAAGTTAAAGATATAAGACTTATCTTTAGGTAAGATATTAAACCTACTATTAACCTAATTAATTAGTATAATATTTTAAAGAGAATAAAGGGCTTAGTAATCTATATCTCTAGGAAATAAGATAATAACTAATAAGTTCTTATTTAGTAAAATAATAAGATATTTAAAAAAAAGGATAAAGCTCTAGTAATAATTAATAGTATAAAGATAAAAGAGGACTAAAGTATTAAGGAATAAGAGGTCTATATTAATATAATAAAGACTAATAAGGAGTAAGTCTACTAGTATTACTTTAGGTAAGGATACTTTCTTAATATCTATAACCTTATAAATATAAATACCTTAATATACTTTTATATATATAACTTAACTATATATATACTTTTATTTAGATTAAAGAATAAGTACCTTATTTTACCTTAATTATTATATTAGTTCTAAAGTAAGTAGCTTATTTAGAAGCTTACTATCTTATAGGCCTTAAAGGTACTAGACTCTAAGTTTATAAAATAAGTATTAACCTTATAAAGAGGGTCTAAGTTAGAACTAGTCTTAGGACCTTAAGAATAAGAGGAAGTAAACTTTACTTAATAATACTTACTAGAGAATTAGAGAAAACTAGTACCTAAGGCTAAGCCTAATAGTCTTAAAGCTAATATTATCTATCTTAATAATAATAACTAGCTCGAACCCTTAATTACTAATATAGTAAATATTAAGTTATATTTTAAGAAGTAATTTAAGATATTTAATAATTTACTAGAAAAGGATAACCTACTTACTAAGTTATAGAGCCTTAGATTTATAGTTATATAAGAGATAAGCTCTTCTCCTAATAAAGAAAAGAGCCTAAGGAATAAGATTAAATTTAATACTAGTAATTTATAATAATAAGTTATAAATAATATTATATTAAAAAAGATAAATATAATAATAAAGGAAGTTATATAATATAACCTAAAAATTAGATATTTACTTACTTAAAGGGTTTTAGATATAATAAAAGGAATCTAGAAAATAAAAGTAATCCTAATAATTCCCTTAAGCTCTAAAACTAAGAAGGGACTAGCTATTATTACCTTATATATTAAAGAGTAAGTAGTTACTAAAAGTGCTTTTTATAATACTATATTAATAATAAATATTAGTATAGTTCTAATTAGAGAGTATACTACTTAAGAATAAGAGTATAAATAGTTAGTCTTTATAAAAAGAAGAGAGTATTTAGTAATTACTAATAAAGTAAAAGGACTAATAAGTATAGAAATTATTTCTATAGGCGTAAGACCTCTAATTACTAGCTTAGGTAATAAAGAGATTACTAATTAGGAGGTTAAGTAAGAATATATATATATATATTATATCTTTAATACTAGATATATTATAGCTACTTAATAGTCCTTACCTTTTATTTATATTAAGATAAATACCCCTAAATACCTACTAATAGAGGTACTAGTAGATTCTAGTATAAAAGGAAATATTATAAGCTAAGAACTAGTTACTAAGTATAAGATTACTATAAAACCCTAATAAGTTATATCTATATCTTATTTAAATAGGTAAGTAATTATAACTAGATCTATATTATTATAATTATACTTTAAGAATACCTTTATTTAGTAAAGAATCTATATAACTAATAGACTAGTATTTATAGACTTTATTTTAAAAATACCTTTTATCTAATCTACTTAAGTTATATTTAAGTATTTAGAGAATTAAAAGGGTATAGAGTTATAGGTATAGTTTAATAATACTAAAATAATAACCCCTATAGTAAGACTAATAGCCTAAGAAGCTATTAATAAGTTATTTAAGTCTAAATAATAGTTATTATAAATATAAACTATAATTATTAATTAAGAGCTTATATAAAGAGAGGATATATTAAAGGGAGAATTTAAAGAAAAAGATATAATTTTTAGATTAGGAAAGGATAATAAGGTAAAAGTTAAAAAGACCTTATATTAGATTACTATAAGAGAAGAAGTTATAATAAAAAAAGAAAATATAACTATAAATCTATAAAAATAACTAGAAGATAAGATTAAAGTCTTTACTTTTTATAAAAAAAAAGGGGTAAAGGTAAAACTACTAGATATATTTAATAACTTTATATTAAAAGGTAATTTAAAGTAAAGGGAGAAGAAGTAAAAAAAAGTAAAAAAGGAAATAAAAGCTATTTATAAATATACTAACTTTTTAATAAGTAAATTCTTAAAAATTAAGAAAAGCTCTTAAATATATAAAAAAAAGCTATAAAGTATTAAAGAATAGATTAGTAATTTAATAAAAAATAAATAAGAGATATTCCTTATAATATTTTATAATAGAGAAGCTATATTAGCCTAGACTTTTAAAGAGAGTAAATAACTTAATCTTAGTATAATACCTTTATAAGAGCTAAAAGTTATTAATTATAAGCCCTAATAAGTAAAATTAATCTTAATTCTAAAGGGAATTTTATTAAAGTTTATCTAGTTATTTAAAATAAGGCTAGAAGCTAGTATCTTAAAAAAGAGCTATAGCCCCTATAAAAATCTAATATTCTTAGTTATTAAACTAGATAAAGGTTTATAATTAATTAACTTAGTAATATATATTAATATAATATTAGTTAAAAATATAAATATCCCTTTAATCTATAAAGAGATTATTAAAGACTTTATAATATATAAGATTTTATTATTATTAGATTTCTTTTCTAATTATAATTAAGTGCCTTTAGCCTTTAAAAGTTAAGATTTAATAACTTTCCTTAGTCTTATTAGCCTATTAAGAATATATATACTTCCTTAAAAAGCTACTAACTCTATTATATAGTTTATATATATAATAATATAAATATTAATAAAGCTTATACTAAAGATCTACTATCCTTACCTAGATAATATTATTATATAAGGCTTTAATAGTATATATAGTAATAAAGAGGTACTTTTAAGAATTAGATATTATATAGTAAAGTATATTTAAAACCTTAATAAGGTCTTAATAAATATTAAATTAATAAACTATATAATTTCTAATAAAAAGAGCTATTAATACTAAAAGAGGGTAGTAATTATAAGGTTCTTCTATAGTACTTTTAGCTATAGCCTTATAAAGTATAAAGTCTTAAAGATTTAAGAATAAAAGAAGTACTATAATATTAAGGAAGTATATAGTTTTTTAGGTATAATAGCTAATTATAAACCTATAATTAAGGGCTATTTAGGTATTATAGAACCCTTAATATAGCTCTTAAGGAAAGATATAGGTTTTAAGTAAGGAGGATTATAAGTAAAGGTAATAAAAGAGTTAAAGAGGAGGCTTATTATAGCCCTAATTCTAATTACCTTAAGCTATAAATAAGGTATAAGAGTAATTATCTTTTAAATAGATACTTTATTATCTAAATAAGGGATAGTATTAATATAGATAATTAAGGGGAGGAGAATACCTATATAGTTTAAGAGTAATATTTAAACTATTATAAAGATAAGATATAATTAAATAAAGTATAAAGCTAAAGGATTATTATATATATTCTAATAGCTATATAGTTATATTTATAGTATTAGTTTTATTTTAAAAATAGATATATTAGTCTTAAAATAATAAATTAATAATAAAGTAAATAATATTATAAGAGTATTAATTATAAAATAATTAAGCTATATTTAACTATTTAATTTTATAATTTTATATATACTTAGTAAAAAGAATTTAATAGTAAATATATTATCTTAAAAACTAATAAGATTATTTAAACTTCTAGAAATAGAGTATAAAGAGGATCTAGAGGAGTTTATTAACTTAATACTAAATTCTATATATAATAATACCCTATTCCTTAGATTAGGATATAATAATAAAAGTTAATTAATAATAATATTTTTAATAATAGCTTAATATTTAGAAGGTATACCTTTTAATTAGAGGTATAAGTTTAAGAATAATATAAATTAGTATCTTCTTTATAAAAGAAGCCTATATTAAAAAGTTCTAAGGAGGCCTAAATTACTTTTACTAGTTAATAACTTAGATACTAAAAAGATAATAATTAGAGAGGCCTATAGTTCTTTTAAATATAGAAGATCTTAGATTATAAGTAAATAGATTAAAGCCTAATACTTTTAACTAAAAATAAATAAAAATATATAGACTATTATCTAAGTATATAAGTCTTACTAGAAGTAAGCTACTATATATAAGAAAGAGACTATATAGTATATAAAGCCTATAAGACTTATAAAGAAAATATACTTTAATTTATAATATATACTTAATAATTAAAGATATAAGTTTCTTATAAAGGCTAAGTATAACTTTATTAGCTAGGTAGAAGTAATACCTATTAAAAGCTATAATTTAATTACTATATTTAGATTTATTAAGAAATTACTAGGTAAGTATAGTATATTTATAAAAGCTATTATTAATAATAGATTAAAGTTTAAAGGAGAGTTTCTAATTATACTATATAACTAGGGTTATAAGTATATAATAATCTTAAAATATAATCTAAGAGTAAATAAAATAGTAAAAGTAAGGTATTATAATATAATATTTATTATAATAAAAATAATTAGGCCTAATATAATAGCCTAATAATACTTATTAGATATAGTTCTACTTATAGATTAGATATTAGTATAAGTATTATATAGAAGATCCCCTTTCTAGCTATTATTTAGTTAGTACCTAATCTTACTAATAGAATTAGTAGTCTTAACCTAGAGGTTAATAAGTTAAGATAATATATAAGACTAATAGTCTCTATTTAAAG